>JAZKJV010006011.1:0-301584 GCA_037367405.1 Ottelia alismoides | reverse complement strand
TTACAAATAATTAACAAATGGATTATTCTCATTGGTCCATGGGGGACCGTTGACCCCCGGTCAACTGCCCCCTCCCAGGACCACCTTGCCCGGATCTGTTCCCCGACCCGATATTCTCCATTTTTGCAGGCTTGATCCGACCACCATCAATCTAAACCCCGGGCTCCGATTACTCTTGATTCGTCACTGATCCACGCTCGGGGATCATTCTAGGGATCCGTGCATCAGCATGCCCTGCCCGACTCCATTTCTACCGGATCTCCACCACTATTTAGCTCAGCTCTGCCGCTCATTTCAGACTATCTTTGGCCTTCCCCCTCGTCGCCACAGAGCTCCTTTCCCTCACCTGAGTGACAGCCGTGTGAGAGAGGGTCCTAGCGAGGCACGGGTAGCCGGGAACCACTAATCCAGCAGTCTTCGGCGCCGTGCTCCGCCGCATGGTGAGCCCGAGCTCTGGCCCTGTCAAGCCATCGAGACGATGATCCCGGAGGTCCCCGACCTCCAGCCTAGACGAATGCAGCCATCCATTTAGGTTAGATTTCCTCTATCTCTTCTTTATTTGCGAGTTTCCGATTTAGCTCCTCCGCCGCTGTCCATCGTCTCCGATCATCCATTTGCCACTCCGACCAGCTCTTCACCTTCACCAGACCCCTCTCCGCCTTCTCCACCCATTCACCCATCTTGGTCGCCCCGGAACCAGGAGCACGGTCCTCCGCCGCCGCCGCTCGCCAGAGGACTACGCCGCGACCCATCCAACCACCCATTCCGCCTTTACCGGGTCGAGGCAGTTTGCCCTCGACCCTGCATTCTTCTCGTGCAGGAATAGCAGGCAAATGGGCTTCATCTGGAAGCCCGACTACTGAAGAACAACTGCTCCAGGTCTACCTCACCGTTGGGACATTCTAGGACTTCTCAGCCTCATCGGAGCACATCAGGAGCTGGGCTACGTCAGCCTCATCGCCACATCAGCAGCATCCGAGGTCCCCACCTAGCACATCCGAGACCCACCGCGTAGTGGGCCGGAGAACCTCGCCGGCGACCTGTTCTTGGAGGATCTCCAGCTACCGTCCGATCGAGCCTCTCGCCCCAGTTCAGATCTTGCCCATCCATTCTCGAGGAGCTGGCAGCCGTTGGATCGAGCCCAGGACTTCATCTCAGGCGTCGGTCAAGCCGAAGGGGTATCCCACAACTCACATCCATCCGATCAACACGTGGACACCCCTCGTCCGTCAGATCTTAATAAGAGGGTAATTCGCACTTAGGCCCTCCTTAGTTTTTATAGTTCGGTTTAGTCCTGTAAATATTTTGGTAGTTGTTTTTATTTTTGGAACATTTACATCTGGGACCTGTGTTTACCTTATTTACATTTTAGTCCCTGTTTGAGTGAGACACGTGCTACGACACGTGATTCTTTGGGTTATTTACACTTTTATCTCTGAACTTTATGGTTGTTATTGTTTATATCTTTTTAAATAGGAATGACATTTATATCCTTCTAAGCCTGAATCACGTGCTGTGAGCGTGTTGTAGTGGGATTTTTGCAACTTTGGCCCCAAACTTTTTATAAGTGTTAGCTATTTGGCCCCTGGAACTTGTTTTCTTGCACTTAGGTCCTTGTATGCTGTGTGTCTTGTTTGTATTGAATAAAATAATAAATCAAAACCAAATCCAGTGAAATTTGGAAACGTGGCTCCTGCCACTGTGTAAAAATTTCCCTAGATTTTGGGACATTTTCATTGCTTTTTGTTATTTTTAAAAAATAAAAAACATGCATTTTTGCTACTGTTTGGAAAAGAAAAAGACTGAGCCCTTTTCAGCCTGAGGAGTTCGGGTAAAATGCCGCGAAGTCTTAAGCAGCCTGAAAAAACGGACCCTGAAAACTTAGCATGCGAAAGATAGAGCGTAAAGGCTGACCAAGCCAATGATGCTTAGCTGGAATTTCGGATGATCAACCACACTGGGACTGAGACACGACCCGAACTCCCTCGGGGGGCAGCAGTGGGGAATCATGGACAATGGGCAAAAATATAAAAACGTTTCTAAAAATTCTAAAAAAATTAGGGATTACTTGTTTGGTTGTTTTCAAGTTTCTATCCAATTTTTGTGTCTTTTGGATTTATAAAACCCCTAAAAATTATAAAACCCTAAAAATCTTATAAAAATTCTTAAAAATTAAACAAAATTCAAAAAAATGCAAACTCTTTTTCTGTAGCTTAGATTTTGTATATATTTTTCATAAAAATTGCCATCAGATTTTTATAGGATAATTAGTTATTTTTAATTAGCCTGTCAAATCTGACTGTACATTTGGTCACTGTTTTCCCTTTCTCAATTTTTAGAAAATCAACTAAAAATTATAAAAATTCCCATAAAATTACCAAAAATACTTAAAAATATAAAAAAGATAAAAACAATTTTATTTGAATTTTCTGAGAATTTTTGAGTGTTTAATAAATTGTTGACTTTGCTTCGTTTTACCCTTCTTCTTATATTTCTCTCATCACTAAAAACACAAAAAAATTAAAAATACCTAAAATCCATCAAAAAAATTTCCTGTCTCTCTATTTTATCTTTTCGAACTCTTCGTAGGCCGATCCGGCCAATCCCTGCTCCTCGAGTTTGACCCTGGTCGCTATACCAGGTTAAATAAACAGCGAAGACCACTATTCGTGTTTTTATCGATTTATCTGATTTGGTGGTCTCTTTTCTTGTTGAGTCCGATCTGCGAGATCGGGGTCGCAACGACCCTTGATTGATTTTATCCCTTGCTCAGGTTTCACGAGATTTTTTTCAGGCCCATCACCCGCTGCCTCGTACCCTCGTCGAGCTGCTCCGGCCTACTCCAGCCCCCCTCCTGGTCGAGCCCCTCGGCACCCATAGAGCTCATTCATATTTGCAATAACATGCCCCCTCAGCCCCCCTCCCCCCTGCACCGATCGCTCGACCACCTCCCCACCCCGCCAAGGTCCCCAGTTGCTCGAACCTCCCCCGCTGTCAAGGACACACTTCCTCTCTCCTAAATCCACCTCCATTCATACTTCAAATCATAAGAATATTTGTACTTTCACGAATAAATCATATGCTACGAAAGCGATGGTGATTTTTATTGAATTTTTGACAATCTTTTTTCAACCAATTAATTCGAAATTTACACTAGCAAAACAAATGCATTAAAGTTCCCCTGTTCACAGGGGAACTTCCTCTGTTTTATTTTCTTCTTCTTGCACCCTGTCGTTGCCCTCCACCCATCGCCCTGCTCACTTGGAGCCCCCCCCACCCCTCCCCCTGGTCGCCTGGACACCCCCTACCCCCCCCCTCCCCGGTCGCATGGACACCCCCCTCCGCCGCCATCGTCTAGAAGGCCCCCACCCTCGAGTCGCCTGGGCACCCCCCTCCAGCCTGCTCCCCTTCCCTCCTCGCCACCGTCGCCTGCTCACCCCCTCCCGCCGCCACCCTTGGGTCGTCTGGAAGGCCCCCCACCCCCGGGTCGCCTGGACACCCCCCTTCCCGTTCTCCCCTTCCCTCCTCGCCCCTGTCGCCTGCTCATCCCCCTCCCGTCGCCGTCGTCTGGAAGCCCCCCACCCCCACCCGTTGCCTGGAAGCACCCATCACCTTCCTGCCCTTCCCTTGTCGCCTGAAAATCACCCAATCCCCCGCCCGCTCCCCCTTCCACCATCACCTGGAAACCACCCACCCATGGCCCAGTCGCCTGGAGCCCCCTTAGTCCTTCTTCCTTTGTTCCCTCTTGGCAATAACATGCCCCCTCGAGCCTCCCTTCGCTCCCATGCTCAAGCGCCGAGCTTTGTCCCCGGCCTGCTCGAAGCCTGCAGCCCTGCCCGAACACACCCCCTGTTCGAAGCTCGCAGCCCGTCATCCTCCAGCCTCCCTATTCCAGGTCGTTGCTCCTCTGATTTGCTGAGGAAGGTGGATGGAGGTTGAAGGGAGATGGGCTTTTTTTCTTTATTTTCTAACTGTTAGATTGAGGGTGAGTTAGATTAACTCATTCATGTGGTTGAGTTAATATATTAAACTAACGGAGGGTTATGAGTGTGAGACGGAGTGGCTACTCAGGGTTCTCGTGTAATTCGCGATTATGCAGGGTTATGAATGTTATTGCGAAATTACTCAGGGTTATGGGTGTAATTATCCCTTTATAAATTTTAGATGATATGATAGTATAATATATTATTTTTTGATGGAATAGATGGAATAAAATTAATTTATTTAATATTTAAATAAAAAATAGATAATGGATCCGACAAGAAAGAGAAAATGGGGGTTTTGAGGGTAAACCCATCCCGAAGGGGGTAAACCCCATCCGAACGGCACCTAAATCTTCATAACAAAGCTTAAAAAATCTCAGATCACCATCTTGTTATGGAGAAAAACTAGTCATAAACTTTAGAAACATTGATGCACTCTTTTTTTTTGCTAAGTAAGTAAGCTTGTATTTCTATCAAAATAGAAAAGGTTGTACAGGACGCCCCGCTGGGCCAAACAAAGAACAAAAAATGTCTGTGGATCAGAATTCAATCAATGCTATATTTCTTACAGGGGACCCTGAGTAGCCAAAATCTCAGGTGCCCTCATTGCTCCACAGTGAAGAGGCGCTATCAACAATTTGTCTAAGCAACGGGGCGTCACAGCTGGTCTGCGACTTAGTCCATCTCAAGTTTCTTTTCTCTCCAAGTACTCCAGGTCACAAGCCCCAGGAGGTTGCTAAGGAACATTAGCGTCTTGAGGGCCGGCTGGTAGAAATCCATTCAACAGTTTCGACAAGGGAGAGCTGCGGCGGCAGGGGTTGGCCGAGGGTAGTACAAGCACCAGTCCACACCTTGAACGTAATGGACAGTTGAAGAAAAGGTGAGCGCGAGACTCCAAGTCGGCAGAGCAGAGGTAGCAGGCCGCAGGCTCGCAAACACCCCACTAGGCCACTCTTCGGTGCAAGGCATAGACAGATCTCGCGTACGATTCTTAAGTGGCCACCGTCTTTTGGAGCTAACATGTGAAAGAAGTTTGTGCCTATTAGACAGTAGTACTTGGCTTACCATCTCACCATCGATACCCGTGCATACTTAACATCATTGTCAAGAACTTTGATAATCTTTTGGACTTTTTGTGTCGAAACATGGCAGTTGATAGCGATGATGCTCATTAGGTCAAACTTTTTGTGGATATTCCTATTTTTTAGGATACATGTGCATGATGCATGATTCTTTGAAGTTTTTACAACATTACTACACAATTGCAAGACTACAAGGACTTAAATAAAAAAAGGTCTTTAACACGTGTCCTAGAGCTTGAGTTTGAACTTCATTTGGGCTTGAAAACCATCTTGAGTTCAATCTTTGATCCGACTTCTTCTTCTTGTTTTGTTATGCTTAGTTATTAAGCTTCTTCTTGAGATCCTTAGGCTTGAGCATATTTCTAGGTCCTATATTTTTGTTATCACCCAGATATTCATGATTATGCAAGACCTAACAATCGCCCCTTTCTGATGATTAAAACATTTTATATATTAGTGGTGTGAATGAAATAAGATTTTGAAAAACTCATCTGTTCGCCCCCTTTTGACATTACTATATAAAGGATGAAAAGAGACTTAAAAACATTTTTTTTATCTTCCCTTTTCTTTATATCATTTTCTTTTAATAAAACATTTACTTTAAGCATTCCCTGAATTGGAGCTCATCCTTTTGGATGAGATCGTTCGTTTCATCTTATTAATGTTTATGGCGCGTCCTCAAACATTAACAAATATTTGTTCCTTCTAGAACTCTCCAATATATATTTTACTTCTTGCCGTACCATTTTGATGGGAGATTCTAATTTCATCCATCATCGTTGGAAATCTCTAATTGAATTTCCAATAGTCCAACTAATAAGCATGACAAAAATTTGATATCTGGATCCATTCTTTCGGCCCTCGTGAGGTCCCTAATAAGGTTAGCGGACCATGGCCTTATATTGGGTTTCATTAAGAATGGTCTTGAAACCCTAGTCACCAACATGCGTTTCATTGATGATTTATTTATTTTCCCCCAGTTTGGTAGTGAAAACCTTAGAATCCTCTATCCTCATTAGCCTTATTTGTAAAGATTTCATGATTAGAATCAACTGGAATAAATAAACTTTCTATAATATTAACTTATACCATGATGAGATTGATGAGATTCAAGCGATTCCAAATTGGATCCAAGTTTAGGATTCTTCTTATCACATAAGACTCTCAAAGGCAAAGAATAGGATAGCTTAATAAAAAAAAAGTATGCAACTAAACTTCAGGGACGGAAGGCTAAATTATTATTTCTTCCATCCTGAGTAGAGATGAAAAAGAATGTGAATATATTCGTATCCGATCCGCTATCGTATTCATTGTATACATATTTTGACATTCGTATTCCTATTCGTTTAAAATAGATGCGGATATGGATATCACTTTGACATTCACTAATATTCGCATTCAAATTCTTATATTTGTTTCCATACATAAGTATAGTAATAGATTTATTTATAATTGTGGGTAACAACATTTTATGATTGCATTCACTATTGTTGATATAATTGTTATGAATTACTATATATATGATGTATTCATTTCATGTGTAAACCGTCCCAAACATGTATATCTTAGTTAATCTATCAAAATTTCTATTATTATTTGTATCTGATTCATATTCGTTTTACATCCGTATTCGTTTTTAATGATATGATAACAGAAATTTAACATCCATCAATATTCGCATCCGCATTCGTATTCTAAAATGGATAAAAATATGATTATACATATATTCGTATCTACATCTGATCATTTTCATCCCTAATCACGAATCACACCGCTAAACTCCTCCCTCATGCCTATAGCGATTCTTATCGCGTCTACTATAAAAATCCAGGTCTTGTGGTGCATAAGATAGGCAAAATTCGTAAGAAATTCCTTTGGAATGGATAGCGACTCGTATCACGTCTTGCTATAAAAATCCAAGTCTTGTAGAGCATAGGATAGCCAAATTTCGTAGGAAATTCCGTTGGAATGGATAACTCAACTTATAAGCATCGATTCAAGGCTGCGTGAGGAAGAATTTGCAGGTCCCGAGTGAAAAAAGGTTGGAAAGTCATCAATCTAAAAAATTAAATAATGTGTCGCTTCCCAAGATAGTGACTAGGATTATGGAACAAGAAAACCATGGATTTTAAATACTCGACTATCTAGAATTCTCTTTGTCGAGGTAATAAAGATCTCCTACTATTGATTTCAAATACTAGGGTACGTTTGGTTCGTGGATCATCTGTAGGGATGAGCACGGGGTTGGGCTGACCCAGCCCAGTTCGAAGCTCGCCCACATAATCCGACCCAGCCCGAATCCGAATTATTTATGGGCCGGACTTGGGCCAAAGATTTAGGCCCATTTAGTAATTGGGACGGGCTCAAACTTAGCCCGACCCATCCCGTTAGGCCCATTAGCCCGATAGTATGGCCCGCTTACAAGCCCAGATATAGGCCCGAATAATCCCCTGACGGGCCTTAGCCAGGGGGTTTTGCCCACTTAGACGTTGAGCTAGGGCACCCCCCTGCATTCCCGACTCTCGCACACCCCACCCTCCCCAGTCCCCACAACCACTCCTTCCTCCCAAGTGCCAAACCATGCGGCTGTCGGCGCTTAGCCTCCCCCCCCCACACACACACACATGCGGGCTGCCCGCTCAGCCCTCGCCTCCCCTGGATACATGCAGCTGCCCACGTCAAGCACCTCGCCTCCCCCCCCCCCCCTCGCACACCTGCAGGCTGCGGCTGCCTGCTCAGCCCTCACCTCCCCCCCCCCCTCGCACACCTGCGGGCTGTGGCTGCCCTCTCAGCCCTTGTCTCCCCCCGGCTGCCCGCGTCAAGCACCTCGCCTCCCCCCCCCCCCCCCCCCCGCACACCTGCGGCTGCCCGCTCAGGCCTCGCCTTCCTCCCGCACACCTACGGCTCCCCGCTCAGCCCTCGCCTCCCCCGCACATCTACAGCTGCCCGCATCAAGCACCTCGCCTCCCCCTCCCCCCCCCCCCCCCCCCCCGCACACATGCGGGCTGCGGCTGCCCGCTCAGCCCTCGCCTCCCCCCCGCACACTTGTGTCTGCCCGCGTCAAGCACCTCGCCTCCCACGGCACACCTGCGGCTGCCCGCTCAGCCCTCGAGAGCACCTCCTCGCCTCCCGCGTCTCTCCGTCCTCGCCGCCTCATCCCGCAAACCTCGTCACTACAGCCACCACCTTGCCGCCCCACCTCACTTCACGGGTCACGGTGACCGTCGATCCGTCATCGACTCACCTCACTATTTGCACTGTAAGGAAACTCTTAACTCAAGCTTTAAGTTGATAATATTATGTGTTATTTGCTCTTCGAATGACAAATTGCACCTTTTTTAAAGATTGAGTTGTATTTGTAGGCATTAGCCTTGTAGGTACCCGACAGGAAGGAGCAGGAAGATCAAGATGTTTAATTCTCAAGGTATCTATTTTTTGGATCATTCTTTTGATATATTCGCATTAGTCCATCTCGGTAATACACATATTGATTGGAGGATTATTTCTTCATTGCAGAAAATTAGATTTGACATATATGTCTAGACTTTGATCTCTCACTTTGATATATTCATCTGGATTTAATGAGGGAGTTGACGACATATTAATCCACTCGAGCCTTGAGGTACATTTTTCAATCTGTTTGTTTACTATTGCTATGTGCCAGCAGCCTTCTTGACTGGTTCTACTTTATTATTTGGACATGTTAATATAATATCTCTATGAAACTCTTTCCATTAGATACCTTAGAATCATATATATGACCAAATCCATGCAAAACAGTAGGATAACTACATAATAAAGACCTAAATAACTAATAAATACTTCATAATGAAGATTACAATAAAAATAACCAAATGAGGTGCGCCAAGTATAGGGGTCCGCCAAGTCTAGACTCTTAAATTTTGGGTCAGTACAAGACAAATTGATTTTTGTGACATTATGGGCCGGCCCGACCAAGGCCCGACCCACAACAATTAGGCTGGGCTTGGGTTTGGGCCTTCAAAAAAAATTTAGTGGGCCTAGGCCTGGCCCAAAGCCCACAACCATAAACGGGCCTGGGCCTGGGCCCTGTAGGGTCCGGCCTAGGTCCGATCCATGCTCATCCCTCTTTATCTCGTAGAGTGTAAGCTTTTTTGTGTTTTGATGTTTGGTTGGTGGATTTGGAGTTAGAGGTTTTATGTGATGTGATTGTATTGCAATTTGAAAAAGTGAATAGTTATTTTGATGTGATTGTATTCAAATTTGAAAAAAGTGGGTAGTTGTTGTGATGCGATTGTATTGAAGTTTGGAACGCCCCACAAGAGGAGTAGAGAAATGGGCTTTCAGGGGCAACCCCCTCAAAGTGGGGGGTAATCCCCCAAACGAACGGCTCCTATGGGTTTGTTTGGTTACTGGGATGGGTTGAGATAACCTCATCTGAATAGTAGCTATTTGGATAGTAAGGACTTAGGAGGGTTGAAATAAGGAATCTGATGTCACATTGATTTGTGATGTAATTCCAAGTCAGAAATATAGGGGTAAAATCATGTTGCCTCAAGGTAACCTGGTAACCGATGAACTTTATGGGCTTGTTTGGTTACTGGGTTGAGCTGGGTTGGGTTGGGTTGGGGTATCCTCTTGTGAATAGTAGATGTTTGGACGGTTGGGATAGTTTTAATGATAATTGTGATGTGATGTGACATTGATTATGTGTTATATTAACTTTTTTTATGATTATAATATGTTTTTTATGTTAATAAGTGTATTTGAACAAGGTTAAAAATCATTATAGTAAAGAAATTGTAGGGTTAATACAATTAATTCCCAACCCAAGAATGTAGGGTTGGAGACATGGATATGTCAGGGTATCCCGAGGTACCCTGGCAACCAAACAGACCTTATGGGTTCGCTTGGTTGCAGAGTTGGGCAGGGTTGGGTTGAGTTGGGTTGGGCTGGGTGAATAGTAAACTGCTAGGAGGGGGTATCCCTGTGAATAGTACCCCAACACAACCCAACCCTGCCCAGCCTGCAACTAAACGAATCCATAGATACCAAGATTATTTCTCTCTCTGGTTGCAAACCCCAACGGTGGCACAAGACTTCGCTGTACCAAAACACTGGTCAATAAAACAAGAACTGTCTACCAAACACTCAAAATAGGATTAATTCGAGGTCCTTTTGAATCGGGCCCCCGTGGCCTCGCGAAATGAATTTTCAATTTTATTAAAAGAAATTACAGCAGACTGACTCTAGAAATTAATTATACTATTTGTGAGTGGATTTCTTTTCCCACTTGTCCGGAAAACAAATTTGGCTATATGAACAAACTTTCACTCCGTGGACGGAGGCATGATTTCATCGGAATTATAAGTTTTGTTCCTCTAGTTTGGATTTTATATTTCTCTCTGGTTACTATTGCATGACAAAACTACCTAGGACTTATTATTTAAGTTCTTCTTAACATTTGTCAATCGATGTTTTCTTTGTGAAAAGACTCATAAAAATGTTGTAAGATCACCAAAAGAACTTTGCATGCTTGTGGAGTGGTACAAGTTGCACTTGATATAGAGTGCTTCTTCGATCTTACAAGAATTAACTAACACCAATGAACAACATTGGCAGTTCAAGAGCAGAAAGGCAAGTGATTGATTTGGAAATCGTGGTGTCTTAATGCTTTTCAAGGTCCATGTACTTCGGTTGAGAAAATCTCTCATGAATTTAACTTAACATGAGTAGTGCTCAACCTAGAAATTTGGTGAATTCCCCCTTAGTAGAAGCCACATTCTAATAGCTTATTTCTCTTCTTCTTTTCTTTTCCTATATTATGAGCTTCATAAGTCATAATTCTCACGGAAAAGTCATCGACATCAAATTCGGTAACTGCTCTTATAACTCTGGTCGAAAACAAGAAATTCACCCCCAATTAAATCACTGCGATGATCAAATGCATGAAGCTCCGACTTGAAAAATATTTTTTTGCAATAGATTTCACACATAGAATAATAATTCAAATATGCATTTCAAATCGTGTAAAATATGCATTCTTAACATGTCCATCTGAAGAGGATTAATTTCAGTAATTTTAAGACCTTAAAAGTTTGGCAATCCTGACGAGGAGGAGAGAAGTTTCAAATTAAATGGAAGTTTGAATAACTCTATAATAATATATGGTGATCTCAATAATCCTAGATTTCATTTTAAAAAAATGTGAAAAAAAAAGAATGATACGAGTATATAAGTTACATGCTCCGAGGTAACAAATTTTTTTTTCTCTTCTATCAAATATGAGGCATATATACAAGAAAGAGCATCTATGTATATTAATATAAAAAGGAAGGGGTGGAAAGTTGCGTTGTATGGAAGGGGCAAATCCAATACTCGAGGATCATACTCTGAGATTTAAAATTTTTCTTTTAAAAAATAATGTTATGCCCGATGAATGGCTTGGTGGTACGATATTAGAAGCAGGGTTCAGATCCAAACAAAAAATAGTTTTAATCACTTTGAAAGTATTAATAAGTGTAATTTGATATAAAATGAGATATGAACTTATTCGTCTTTTGATTATTTTTAACTCTCTTTATAAATGGAATAATTTTTCTTCTTTTCTTGAAATTCTTCATCTTAAAATTTTAGATGATAATTTAGCCTTAAGAATAGATTCCGATAAGGTTTAAATGTTTGAATTTATCCAAATATAAAATCACCATCGAACATAATGATCTATTCGAATATCCAACCTTACATATAAATTTAAGTAAGGTTTTAACTGTAAATCTATCAAATTTTAGAAATGTCGCAAGAGAAATAGGAATTCTATTTGGAAAAATATCGTATGAAAAATTTCAACTTTGTTTGGAAAAAAATCATACTTTTTAATTTTTTGAGCATTTGTGATTAACATAGACTGTATGGTTGACTGCTTTATAAAAGTGACGGTTTGCTTGAGTAAAATGAATCCTCTGCTGCTGTATGTAGTCGTTGCTGCATCAGGTTGTGCAGTAGTGGCTGAAGCCACTCGATCTTGATCAAGCGGTTCGCACAAAATCGCACTTTTTGTAGGTATGTACCATACGATTTCGTGCGAACGCTCGATCAAGATCGAGCGGCTCAACCGTTACTACAGAGCCAGTTGCAGCAATGGCTATAGCAGAGGATCCATCACCTTGCTTGAGAGAGCCGAGGGAGGGATCAGCCAAGCAGAGATACCCGGCGACAAAAGCGACAGAGTGTGAGCTTGCTCGGACGAGAGAAGAAGAACAAGGATGGTCTGCAGTATTGCAGAGGCCGTGAAGTGAGCCACTCAATCAAGATTGAGCGATTCAGTGACGAATAGAGGGGGGGGGGGGCCCGCTCAATGATAACATGTATATATGTGAATAAATATAGTACATATATAATCTAAATACAATATTTAGTAATTAAAATATATATGTTATACATAATAGCCCCCCTAGCAATGAAAATAGATCGGATACGAATCGCATATGTCTATTTCCATATCCATAATTCACTTCATCTCTATCAAATACGAGTACGGATATGATTCAGATATGCGTTAAGGAAACCATATCCTTAAAATTATGGATACAGATCTGAATCAGGTATTTATCAGTTCCAAATATGGATCGAATAAAGATCGGCCCGAATATGGATCGAATAAAGATCAGACTCGAATACGAATCGAATAAAGAGTGAAATCAAAATATGGATTAAATAAACATGGAATCTGAATACGGATCAAATAAAGACGCATACAATACAAATTGATTTTTTTATCAAAGTTCATAATGATTTTAAAAATAATAATGAAATATAAATAATATGTATCATGACAAAAGTGAGTGTTGAGGTGACATGCATTCTTGATGGAAAGTAAAAAGAGGGATAAGGTTTCGTAACTTTTGTCCGTGCACATCCTCAAACAAACGGAAGTTTATTAATGTCATTAATATATTGAATTATATAATGTATAATAATGATATAATAACACAGGATTGTGACTTATATTAAATTAATTTATATATAAAATAATATTAAATGTTGTATTCGGATATCCCAATCCAGATTCAAATATTCAAGTCATTACTCATATTCGTATCCGAAAATTTTTTACAATCCATATCCGATCCGTATTTGATTAATATTTGGATATTGATATCCGTATCCGATAATTTTTTCGAATACGGTAAACAGATATTCAGATATATCCATATCCGTTTTCATCCATGCCCCCCATATCTCAACAAAAAAATCAATAACTAATGACTAAAATTATTTACATGTTGTACATAATTAGATAGTGGTATATCAATATATATCCATCATCGTATTTATTTTTAAGCAGTCACAGGATATGAATTTTAGTTTAGTATACAGGTACAAATAAGGATGTTTATTTTTATTTTCTTTGCAGATACATATATGAATGAGGATATTTCTTCTATTTTTTTATCTTAAAACAAATATGATTTCGTATCTTTCTGGTGTATACATATATATTTATTTGTATCATCGAATATATATGTGTATATCTTATTAATATATATATATATATATATATCAATTTATGTAGACTTGTATCAAAATATTGCACAATATTACATGTGGTGTATTGCTATTCGGAATCACTTTCAAATACAATGATAAAAAAATTATGTTAAATATTAGTGCCAATTACATAATTATTAAAATATTTCCTTATAGATTGAATTCGCTTCCAAACATCCAACCTTATAAATTGAATTTTCGATTAACGTTCTACATATCCTCCAGATTTCACTCAAATCTGATGTTATTTACAATTTTATCTTAGTGGTCATATGTCCGATTAACATTTAAGCAACTTAAAACCCAGTTAAAAAAGAATCCGACTTTGTTAATATTAAACAACAAATAACCTCATATTTGAACAAAATTTAAAGGATATGTATGTATGTATAACAGTAATAGGTGATTCAATCTATAATTTTGAATTTTTGGAAACAAATTCACAAGCAATAAGCAAATTACAACACCTTTGTTGTAATTCGCGTTACAACAACGGATTTACTTCATATATAATATGACATGATCAATTAGATAAATATGTATAAATACTTTTAGCCCTCCAAGAGAAAATTCCTCGCTTTGTCCCTGGAGCAATTCACTCACGTGAAATCATGATATTTTGATGTATCTTATCATGTGAACCGCTCTTTCACGTCGCCTCCCCCTTTACCCCCGGCTGCAGAGAATCCATGCTCAGATAAGAAATAAGGTGTGCCTGCAATTAACCATATATCATGGAACTAATTGGGCATCACACAGTTAAAATGGAGCGTGATTCTAATGGGAAATCCCAAGAACTCAGTTACAACTTACAACATAACTTCCGCTGAGAACATGCTAAAGAACAGGGGAACAGATCTAGCGCTGTTACATCACCTGATGCAACACAGGGAAGCTGTTCCATGAACATCGAGATGCGCACCGATCATCTCGGCAATGACTCGGCCCCGGCGGAGGGCAGAAACCACGTAACTTCTGCCGAGAACATACTACAAACACCATGACCTACCAACAATGCTGCAACTGTACATCTATCCGTCACCGTCTACCAATTGCTGATCCGCATGCTTGGATCAACAGCCTCTTCAACCTCAAACCCAAAAAAAACAAGGGAAGAAAATGGACCTAACCGCCTATATGGTTACTGCGGCACGGTCCTGGTGGGCATGTAACAGCAGCCGCCACCAAGCCCGAAGTAGCACTTCACGCCTCCCTGGTCCGACGATCCCACCCGTGTCTGCTGCTGCACCACCAGCGTCGTCACGCAGTTACCAAAATCCGACGACGCCAACATGTCGCCTATCACCCCGAGCTCCGGGTACTCGCTCCACATCGACAACCCGGCCGTCGTCGGGGACTCAACACCGTGCCGTCTACCGACGATGAACAGGCTGAATTCCTTCATGGATCGGATGACCGCCGACGTCCTCCCCGCCGTCCTTCACGATCTGCTCGTGGTACACGACGTTCTTGCGCTGCGCGTTCTGCAGTCGGAACTCGTTCACCACCTCGTCGTCCGTCTTCTCGTCGAGGCTGTAGTTGCGCCACTCAATGGGAGGCTGAAACCGGACGACGGTCAGGCTGTTGGTAGAGTCGCCGACCATGCGGGACGCGAGCGCCAGGGACTCGCGGTCATCGGGCCCGCCGATGAAGAACATGCAGATGTGCTCGGCGGGGCGGGAGCTGAGGACGGTCCCCGGGGTCGCTGTGTTGCGCCCCCAGAGGCCGTGGTCGATGAGGACCGCGACGGAGCACGGCGCGTAGTAGAAGGCGTTGGTGTTCATGGCGCGGAAGCCGTGGCTGGTGGACTCCAAGCTGCCGTCGATGGCCAGTTGCCTGTGGAATGGAGGAGCACCAGGGAGACCTGTTGCGTTTAACAATAGCTTAGAAACCTAGTAATTATGCTAAACTAACAAGAGCCTAATTGGCAACAAGCAATCCTAAGTAAGAATTGGTTTAATCCTTATTTTTTATCGTTATATTCATAGTTGATTTCATGTATAAACGGCCATTTAGGCTGATATTATATATTGAACAACCTACATAGAAAGATCGATTCTAAAATATATCATTGTAGATAAGAACTATGGGTGAAAAGAAGAAGATTCACTAAGGGTCAACTATGGATGTCCACCTCCTCTAATTTACGATCGAATACTAAATTCGACTGGAGCATATCCTCTGTCGTGGGTTCTAATTTTTTTTTTACAAAATTAATATAAAAATCCAATCGTATAATCTAAAATTTATGAATATTTATGTTCAATATACATCTACACTTCATTAAAGTCCGATATTTCTTGCAATTCTATCTTATATGTTAAAGATAGACATTTTAAAGATGATTATATATAGTGGTGTACATGGATCGAATTTTCTGTAATCCAATCCATTTTGAAGTTATTGGATCAGATTAGTTTTATCATTCAAATGGATTGGATTGGATTAGATTTTTTCAAATTTGTAAATGTATGGATCGGATTATTATCGAAATCTGATTTGATCCAATAAATTAATCTTTTGATATATAAATAAATAGATACATAAACACATCCATTTGCAACTTCTCCCGTTTGCACATAAGGAAATAACCAACCGTTCATCTTCCTTTTTCATATCGACGGTGGATATATCTCCTCTTGTCTACACCCTCTCTTATCTCAAGTTAAATGATAAATACCTACAATATTACCATGGTAAATTCTATTATGTCATTTCCTAGACCATTTCCCAACTTATCACTCCCATCTTCTTCTCACTTTATTCCCCAGCGACTATCTTCCCAATTCCCCAACTTGCCATGATCCTCACTGCAATGTATCCGCACTTATCTCATGAGTCGGGTTGCTTCCAACCGTCCTTCTTGTAAGTTGGACTACCACACCTTTACCGCAAGTCATGGCATCGCCACCTCTTCCTTGCATGTGATGCATCACCATTACCTTGCGCCAAGTCACACTGCCATCGCCCCTTACTCGCGAGTCTCGTAAATCAATGGCACTATGGTTCCTCCCTTGCACGACTCATCTCTCCAATGACCACCACTCACGATAAACACGCCATCAATCGGTAAGTGTCATCGCCTCTCTCTTACTTTGGTATACAGGTTTTCCTCCTATTCTTAATAACTTACGTTGTTCTTATTTGAAAAATATATTTATATTTTTAAGCATGTGATTTTTCTTGAGAAATGATAATTATCTTTCTAAAGATAGATCTTTAGGCATTGGCTAGTAATGCGATTTCATTTGAGTTATGTCCTTCCAACAAAGACACAACTATGATCCTTCTTTTAGGATTTTTTTACTATATTTTTAACCGTACCTCTCTCGTATTGATTATGCATCTGGAATTACTGCTTCTGTTCCCTTGTATTTATTATCATTTGACTTCTTTGAAATCAACTAGTTGAACCATCGTTGGAATCCATTAAAAAAATCATACTATGAAGTCACGTGAACTATTTTTTAAATATTTATATTGCAAATTCTATATAATCCTTTGATCTTTTCGTCTTTAACTTTTTAAAATGGATTAATGCAATTATTCGCTAGTTTGTAAATGCTAATATTTGATTACATTATGGTCTTAAATAGAGGTAGATAACTATGAAAAGTTTGCTTTTGATATGTATTCTTTGTAAAATCTTTTAACTACATTTATCTATACTACGTTTTACTTAGAAATTATGTCAACAATTGAATATATGGTAGAAATAACCAATCTATTTACAAAGTACACTAAGAGGGGGTATATAAGTAAAGACAATCCGATCCAATCTGTAATCTGTTGGATTGAATTTTAATATTTGATGAATTGAAAAAAAATAAAATCCATTATTACTGGATTGGACATAGATTTAGTTAAAGTTCGATGCAATCCGATTAATGTGCACCCTTAATTTCTAAGTTGACTAAAGATTCACTTTATTGACTTATATAAAACTGTCAGAAAATCTGATTTAGATGAAATTTATTGATGTATAGAATGATATTAATAGATGCAATCAATTCTGTTAGATTTTTTATAGATTTTTTTTACAAAAGAAAGAAGCAGCCCTCACAAGGCAAGAGGATCATCTGTAGTATTGCAGCACTAAAATCATAATCATGGATCATTGGAGTCGCTCGATCGTGATCGAGTGGTTCACACAAAATCATACTTTTTGTGAGCCCGTACTGTACAAATTCGTGCAAACTGCTTCAATCAAGATCAAGCGGCTCGAGCGGTTAATACATGAGTCTAGAGACGAACAACCACGTCTCACAAGAGGATCTGCTTCGGAATACGACATAGGATATGTGCCAATAGAAATTACTTACCCGCGAATCCGCAGAAGTGTTGTAATCCTCTATTTTTGCAATTTTGCTTCCAAAATCCAAGGCCCTGTTCGTTTGGGGTATAAGGAGGAATGGAATAAGGGGAATAAGCCCCCAACACGCTTCCCCGTGGTACGACTATTCCCCATTATTTCATCTTATTTCACTCTTATTCCTATCTTTATCCCACCTTACTTACCTTTATTTCACCTTATTCTCCTTATTCTTATCCTCCAGCCGAACGGAGAATAGACCCTTATTCCCCTTATTCCCCATCCTTATTCCTGCTTATTCTCCTACCGAACGGGCCCTTATGGATTTTATCACACATTAATAGTCTACGTATCCTCCAAATTTCATTCAAATCAGAGCTTATTTGGCCTTTTAGTTAAGATAAATGCCAAATAAGCCCTGATTTGAGTGAAATTTGGAGGATACGTAGACTATTAACGTGTGATTAAATCCATAAGGTTGAATTTTGGGAGCAAAATTGCAAAAAAAAAAAAGAGATTACAGCACCTCCTGCAATCCTCCAGAGGATCCTCTTCCGGTACCATGCATACTCCTCGTATTTTTTTTATTTTGCATGGGTATACCTAGAGATAATAATGTAAAAAGGGTGGAAGAGGATGACCTTCTTGTCGAGGGCGAGGGAGCAGACATCGTCGTGCATGGTGGCGAGGGGCGAGACGCTAATGAAGGGCTGCACCACCATGGTGTCCTGGTTGCGTCGCTCCAGATACTTGAAGACGTTCACGATGGGGTCGGAGTCCGTCGGCTTGTGCCGCTTGTAGGGGATGAGCATGGCCGCCGTCTGCCCGATGAGGGGCAGCACGTGGAGGAGGTAGACGCACACGGGGGTGTCGCGGACGAACTGCGAGGAGTCGATGAGGCGGACGACGGGGTCGACGTTGTCCTCGGAGCGGACGACGACTAGGAGACGGAGCTCGGTGTCAGGCTTGGCATGCTGGATGGTGCGGCGCTTGTAGGCCAAGTAGCGCATGGACGGCTTGTAGAGGGTCTTCACCAGCGGCGCGCTCACGCCGGAGAAGAGGAGCACCGCTACGACGATGACGGAGTACGTTTGCTGGTCAACTAGCTGCATGGAGAAATTGCGATTATTTACATTTTTTGAGGATCATGCTTTTCAAAAAATTTGAAGGTGTTATTCGTTATTTGGATTCACTGGAAGCAGTTGATAGTAAAGTTGATGTTGCTTTAGCCGGAGAGACCACAAGAAAATGAGTCTATAGTAATATTTTTTTAAATCCTATTACTGTATCGTCTATTGTTATATATATAATGACAATATTACTTGTTGTAAAATTATTTGTATATTTAAGATTTACAACGAATATTGTATCTACTGTTATATCATTAGCGACGGTTTACAATGTTTATCGATTGCTATTTTCAAATTTTTAACTACATGTCATTATACTTCGAAATAAAAATTAGTGACTACCAGACGTGATTTTCGAGACGTGTTTTCCATATTAGCTGGAAGTTTAACTGGGCATCGCTCTCCATACGAGTGGATTAGTGACTACCAGATGAGTGGATTAGCTGGAAGTTTATATGGGCATCGCTCTCCAGACGTGATTTTCCAGATGAGTGGATTAGTTGGATGAAGAGGTGTGTGATGACGACTTCTTGCTCAGTGTTAATTAATGGAAGACCAGAGGGTGGCCTTTTCCAGCCGCAGAGGAGGGTTAGGTAGGGTTGCCCGCTAGCTCCCCTTCTCTTTATTATAGTGGCAGATGCGCTGTCAAGGATGGTTGCTCGTGCGATGGAGGGAAATTTTTTTCAGGATTACAATTCAAATGGTTTGTCTATCCCAATCTTACAGTATGTTGATGATACAATTTTGTTTGTGGAAGGTGGAGCTCGTAAAGCTGAGGGAGTTGCTACAGTGTTGGAGTTGTTTGGGACCGTCTCGGGATTGAAACTCAATGAAAAGAAATCAGTTTTTGTTCCCTTTGGTCTTTTAGAGGAGGAGATCGAGGCATGTGGAGCATTCATGCGCTCACAACGGGGATCTCTACCAATCACCTATTTGGGGTTACATGTGGTGGATGGTCGTCTTAAAAAATCACATTGGTTACGTGTGATTGAGAGGTCTGAGTGCAAGCTTGCAGCCTGGCGTGCTTCTTGCCTATCACGGGGCGGATGCTTGGTGCTCTTGAGGTCCGTAATCTCTGCGATTCTTGTTTTCTTCCTATCATCCCGCTTGCTCCCGGTCGGGATTAATAGACGGTTGGAGTTATTGATGCGTAGATTCTTTTGGGATGTACTCCATTGGTTAGTTGGAAGACTGTGACGCTTACTAAGGCAGATGGTGGTTTGGGAGTCCTAAACCTTGAGGTGATGAACAAGGCCCTCCTAGCTAAGTGGGTCACTCGTATTTGAGGTGAAGGATCAGATACACTTTGTTTGTTAGTGAGGAGGATTTATGGTGTGACAGGTAGCCTAGAGTGGCGTCCCAGTAGAGTGGTAAGGCCTTCTAATTTCTAGCGAGGCGTATGCTCAATACTTCCCTATATTTCTCCATATCTAAATCTTGTACTGAGGGATGGTGATGAAGCTATTTACTGGACTTGGGCATATGGTGCTTTTACTGTGAAAAAAGCCTACAAATTTTTATATACAGCCTTCGTTTTTTATCTGGGAATTGCAACGCGAGTATTAGGGCTACTTTGATCTCGGAGGATTCCTAAAAGAGTGAAATTTTTCCTTTGGTTGTTCAGGAGAGAGCGAGTAATGACCGGTGCTCGGAGGTCCAGGCTTTTTGGTGATAACGGTTCTCGCAAGCGATGTGGAGAGGAATTGGAAGATGTAGATCGTTTGTTCTTCCGTTGTTCCTCCTCTAGACAGATTTGGGCAGGGGCCAACTTACCTACTATTGCATCCTCTGGGGTCAGGGACTTTTGGGAATCCATTGGACTGCCCGGAACTTGCATAATAATGGAGAAACTTAATGCGACATCTATTTTGTGGGCGGTATGATTGGCAAGAATTGGAGTTATTTTTCGAGGGGAGAGATTTTATATAGAAAATGTAATAGAACATTCCAGGCTCATTCGTGGGTCTTGGTCATTGTAACATTGTAGCTAATTTGTGAATATAAGTTTTTGGGTGTTCACCTTTACGGTTCGACACCCTTTTTCCTTTAAAAAAATAAAATTAGTGACTATTACTTAAAATCTGAAAAATTAGCAATTGAAGTATTCACTAATTTCTAGCATAGAAAATAATTTATTCACTCTTTTATTCATGTCAAGTTATATACATGGATAATTTTCTAGCATAGGTCAAAGGATATGAAATTCGTTACTAATTTCTAGCATAGAAAATAATTTGACATGAATAATACCATTATTATATATCTTTACAGCAACTACAAGAAAAGTGACCTAAGGCAATAAATAATTTAATATTCACTGCCATATCCTTCATAGTTAAATATATAACAACCAATATTATATGTTGCTTCTTTAAATTCACAACGAATAATGGTATTCGTTGCTATATTCCTCGAAACGAATTATACAACAATTATTGTTCATTGAATTCTTAGAATAGATCTCCGGTACTCTATGCATTGGTATTATTGGAGTGATATCCTCTCCAAGGATAGTCCAATACATGGATGCTTCGGTGATCTCTAATCTAATATGTTTATTATTTTATTTATTGCATTTTGTTTATTGCTTTACATTTCTTGGATTTCGTCCTAATATGTCGATCTGTATATAAAATTTGGTTCATGTCAATATATTGTAATTGTGATATGAATCGGAAATGCATGATTATATTCCTGTTAATCTGCGACACATTATTAATAATTCATTTTATTCTGAAAAATTACTTTTTATTGAATGACATGTTGATCCTTTTAACAACACAAAATGTATAATAGAAGGAGTAATATGCGAGGCAATCTCATCCATTTCGTGACAAACCTTGTGTTTATGTTGTATTTATAACTAATATAACTAGGTTTTAAGTTGGTAAACCTATGCAATTACATTGGAAAATAAATTTATTTCAAGAGAGAAACCAAATAGTGTAGGAGGAAAGGAGGCAATTCCCAAATTTGAAAGATGGTGAGTCTTGGGAGGAAGTTTAGTATCACAACCGATAGTTTTAAACTTTTAATGGACTTATATATGAGTTCAAAACCCAATCTCTTGTAGCAATAGTAGAGATAAGGAATGGAGGACCACACATGTGTGTACGCGCTCTGCTCAATGCCGACTTCGACTTGGGAGAGTCCATTCATATCACTGATCTCGATACTTTTACTGCAGGTTAAATGAAATAATTATACGGATTAATTGTGATTTGACCACAAATGACGGAATTCGACTCGAGTCCATCGACTCTTATCTAGTTATTATTTAAGAATCCAAAGAGGCCCATGTTGGGGGCATTTTCAGAAGATGAAGATCTACATTTTGTGTCTTGTTATACCCTTCCTCCGGACATCGTTTTATTCATTCGCAAGAAAACTCTTGATGAATCCCTGATTCTCACTCTTTATTCTTTTATTATAGCTACTTATCTTAGCAAAGCATCCTGTAAATATGTGTAAATATAATAACATAGCATTCTGCATGCATTTGTTAATATGGCATAATTAGCATGTTTTTTGTATAAAAATAAAAGAATAAAGGAAAAGGAAAGGAAAGGAGGTATTCATAATAAATAAGAGGGACGCGAACCTCAAGATAAGGTCAAGCATTGATCTGATTACAAAATAAATAAGTAGAGAGAGATAGGGTCTACTTTGTGTTGTACATACTATCTATATTTGTATATATTTGTTTTTGACAAAATAAAAGTAAAGTAATATTTTTAACTCCCTGTATATATTTATAAAAATATTATAAAGAGAAAAAAAATAGAAAAACCAAATAAAAATCAAAATAAAATCTCCCTTTCATGGTACAAAACACATGTGTATATATATCAAATCAGTATTTATTCTATATCACTAAATAAGGTGTAAAAATAAAATAAAAATTATTTTCTATACCTAAAATTATGTTGAAAATAAATAAAATACAAAATTAGGGAATTTATGTAAAAACAATAAAATAAAAATACTTATACATAATACATATGTCTATTATACCTGCATATAATACTGTATATTGTATATACACTAATTTATTTTTCATAAAAATAATTAAAAATCATAGAAAAATAAAATAAAAAATAATAAAAAAATTATTTTATACACTTTTTAATTTAAATTGATTTATTATTTTTAAATTAATTTTTTTTCAGATTATTTTGTCATATAGCCTATTTTGCCTGCATCCTAGGCCGCTCCTGATTGGGCCATCTCGGATCGGTTGACCCCGATCAACCGGTCCCCTCCTCCTCTTTTTATATGGATCGGATTTTGCCTTGCTTTTCACCGAATTAACCCGAACCGATTCGATCTAGTCTTGCCCTAATCTTTTTCTCTGAGAAGAGAGCGCATATCCCTAATCTTTGCCCACTACTCTCCTTTCGACCCACACCGCGGTTTGCAAGCCATACCCCCACCTTCTCGAACCTAGACGCCTATATAGTCGCCCCCCCCCCCCCACCTCCCCTTCTATTTTTCTCCACCTTTGGATGCACTACCACTTCCGTTGGGCCTCCCTTTTCTTTTCCAAAGTAACAACACAAGAGGGAAAGGCTAAGAGTAGCAGTTACAACGTGGAAGCCCACAGGTTCAGCGAGGATTTACTCAACTCCGCCATGAGGAGATCAGCCTCTGGCAGTGTCGGCCATTGAGGCCATCTCCCCGTGGACGACGTCCACCACTCACAGGCGACTCCGATCATATTTAGGTACTCGTTCTACCTACTATTTCCATTTGAATCAATCGTTCACCTGATGAGCAGCGCACCTCCGACGCCTATCTATCCATCCTCTGTTCCACCACATTTCGACCTTCACATGCTTCACCCGACCATCCATTCGCTTCTTCATACACTCCGCGACCCCTCTCTTGACTCCAATCACCAGATTGGAGTCAAGCTACAGGTCAATTCCCTCATCTTGCACGAGACCTGACCCATTCACCTTCCACCCATGGTTTTCGATATATTTGACGCTCTAACCCTAGCCGGAGAACCCTCTCCAAGCACTCACCTTCTCTTGCAGCGTTGGCGCACTACCAGGCCTCATCTGGAGGTCAAGAGAGCATGGCTTAGCAGCTCTAGGAACCCATGATGCCCCAGGACCCTCTCCTTGGTCCTGGGCCCTTCTAAGCCAACCAGCAGCTATGGACCATCGACGATGTCATTTCCCACATCCCAGCAGCTCGCGAGGATGCTAGACCATCACTTGATCGCCGTTTGAAACTCGTCGGAGGTGAGTTCATCCAGATGCCCTCCCAACCGTTTGATCCAGGCCTCTTCTAGGCCTAATCCTAGTCGTCCACCATCTGGAGGCCCTCGATTGTTAGATCCATCTGAGGATCCATCATCAGCTATCCATCGTCGAAGGGGTACCCACGCACTGCTGACGTCCATCATAAGTGGACCGCCTTCAGCTGTTAGATTGCTCCTTAATAAGGGGTAAACGTCACTTAGGCCCCTCTTTGTTTTGCTTTTATTATGCAGTCATTTAAATATTTGTCGTAGTTTGCTTTGGCTATTTTGCAGTTGGACCCTTGTTATTTTCAGTATTTTGCAATTTAGTCCACCTTGTGTGAACTCTCGTGTAGTCCCACGTGCCTTTCTGGGATTTTTGCATGATCTTCCTTGTACTTTGGATGTTATGATTAGTATGGCTAGCTTTTGAGTTTTGCATTTATACCCCTGTGAGACTAGTTCACGTGTGATGCGCGTACCTTTCTAGATATTTTGCAAATTAGGCCTTCCACTTTTCATTTGTGTTATTATTTGGCCCTTGAACTTTATTGTAATTACAAGTAGGTCCTTGCTAGTTGTTTGTCTCTTAGTTAATTAAATAAATATAAAATTGATCCCAAAAATTCTGTAAAATTATAGTTAGCTCCTGCTAGCACGTAATATTTATGGTAATTTTTACGGATTAATTTAGTGTCGATTGATATTTTCTAAAAATCAAAAACCATAAAAAGTGTATTGTCTATTTTAGAAAATAAAAAAATCAAAAAGTACTAAAAAATTCAATAAAAATTCTGATTGTGTATTTTTGTGTGCTTTACCTTCAGTACTAATTTTATTTTGAAAACCCTCTTAAAAATCCAAAAAATTGTAAAAGACGTAAAAAATTATAAAATCATATAAAATTCTAGAAAAATAAAAAATTACAATTTTAGTTCTTGTTTATAACTTTTTAGATATATTTTCTCATAAAATTGCTCCCTACGACATTAGAGCACTTTAAATTTTTAACTTGTAATATTGTCCCAGATGTGCATTGTTTACCTTCGTAACCTTTATTTGATTTTTATAAAATCACAATAACATTAGAAAAACCCCATAAAATGATAAAAAAATACTTCAACATTTGAAAAATACAAAAATATTTTTATTCTTAATTTTTTAGCATTTTTATCCTCAAATAAAAATTGTAAAAGCTTGTTGTTCGCTTTCCTTCCTTATTCGCTTGATTTTGTGTCCTTAATTAAAAATTCTAAAAAAATACAAAATTAAATATCACAAAAATATTTTGGTTATGTTTTCAAATCCGACTACTACGTACATTTCTGTGCTCGTTGTGTTCGACCCTAGTTGTGATACCAGGTAAAAATAAATAGCAAGGACCGCTTATCGTTTTGAGTGCTTTCACTCTTTGATCTTATTTGAGTGGTTTTTCTCTCTTTTTCTTCTTGGTTGAGCTTGGCTTGCTAATTGGGGTTGCACTGACCCTTGATTATCTGATATCCTAACCCTAGTTGGCGGGTCGCTCATCAACTCTCTCGTCTTCTTTTGTTCTTTGTTGTTCTATTGCAATTGTCTACGCTTTCTTCTTCTTCTGACTGCAGTTCTCTAAGATACTTTCGAGGACGATCTCGGTGTGCAGACGATGACTGTGTGTCATCGTATAAGAAAATCGTCAGTGTCATTCGCATTGATATTGTGGGAACAATATCCTCTCTAAGGACAGTCCGTAATGGACGCTTCGATGATCTATATTCTGATCTTTTTTATATCTTGTTTGTCGTAATTTATTTATTACTATGTCTTTTATGGATCTCATCCTTAAATGATGTATAAATGTTTTGATTGATTCATGCGTGCATCTTGTAATTGTTATATGAATCGGATTATACATGATTATAATTTTGTTAATTTATAATGCATTGATTAATATTGATCATGAAAATTGTTGTTTAATATATGCCTTAATGGTCATGTTATCAACAATCTTAGAGAGGATATATGGAATTGAAATTAAAATCATGTCGGGCATTCATGTTTAAATCGAGTGTGGATATGACCGTGATGCCTAAAAAAATCGATGGTCACAATTTCAAGCATTGGTAACAACACATGAAAATCAGATTAACCACCATATGGTTATTCTCGATGCTTGAAACTAAATACCCTATGATGGAAAAGGAAAACCCCGTACTCAATTGCCAGAACGTGCAATCTATGTGGAAGGGACGTGACTATATATGTCATGGTTGTATCTTGTCGACTCTATCCAACATATTGTTTGATGTATATCATTCATCCATGTAGACTGCGAAGTGGCTATGAGAAGAACTAGACCAGAAGTATAATATCGAGGATCTCGGTATTGAGAAATACTCTAGTGCTAAGTTCTTAAAGTTTTCCATGGCTGAAGGGAAATCGATTTTAGAATAGGCACAGTAGGTTTTACTCATGCTTCATGTTCTAGATTATATCGAGATGAAACATTCAGATAAGTTTTTGGTCATGTCCATCATGGAAACATTCTTCCAAGTGTTGGAAAGACTTATGTATGACCCTGAAACATTGAAAGGGAAGGTTTCTATGGATGACTTGATGATGACAATCACCATAGAGGAGGAACACATGAAACAAAAGCTTGTGATTCCTATTGAGGTTCAGGTTAAGCTTAATTTCATGAACGTGAAGCGAAAAGATAAAAAGGGAAAGGTAGTAACAACAGTAAAAAAATGAAATCAAAGGACAAGATCCAGAAAAGCAAAGAATAAACCATGATGACACTATAATAAGATTGGTCATTGGAAGAAGAAATGTCCATCATCGAAGACTCAACTAAGAACATGGGAGTCCTCAATGAACATGATCACTACGAAACTTTGGACAAACGAGAGGTATGTATCTGTAAAACATGAAATATATCATATCAATGATCCTAATGAGTGGCTCGTAAGTACATGAGCCATTGTACATACTTGTTTTGATAGAATATTGTCTCCTTCTTATCAAACCTGTACTGGTGGGACTGTAAAGATGAGAAATGATTATGTGGTCAGGGTGCTAGGGTTAGATGTCTTTTGACACTCTTTGAGTTTCTTTTTCAAATTATTGTATTTGTGAGGGATCGTTGTATAGCTAATGTAATTAATTTTAAATTGGTAAACCTTTGAAATTACATTGGGAAATAGATTGATTTCAAAAGGGAAATCAAATTTTGTTAGGATGACGGTGTGAATTATGAAATTTAAAACAAAATGAGTCTTCGGTGATAGTTTAGTACCATGTCTAGTAGTTTTAAACTTTTAGTGGATTTATATATGAGTTCACAATCCAAGCTCTTGTAGAAATAATAGAGAGGAGGAGTGGAGGACTAAGTGTGCGCTTCACTCTGCTCCATCTCCGACTAGGGAGAGTCAATTCTGATCTCAATACTTTTGCTGCGGGTTTCATTAGCGAGTTAAAAAATTTAATTCTACGGATTAATTGTGATTCGAACGCAATGAGAAAATTCGATTCGACTCCAACTACTTTTATCTAACCGCCATTTCAAAACCTGAAGAGGTGTCTATTGGTGGACGTTTTCGGAAGATGAAGTGCTATGCTCTAGGTCTTCTTATACCCTTCCCCTAGACGTCATTTTTTCACTCGTAAGAAAACTTTATCATCATCTTTTGCTCTCTTTTGTTCCACTGCAAATGTCTATGAATTCTTCTTCTTCTCTCGATTGTAGTTCTATAAGATACTTTCGAGGATGATATCGTCGATGTGCACGGATGGTGATCGTGTGTCATCGTATCCTGGTAGCGGATGGCTAGTATCCTTTGCATTGTTGTTGTGGGGGTGATATCCTCTCAAGAACAATCCGTAATTAAGGCTTCAGTGATCTCGAATCTAATTTTTTATGTTATTTACCATAATTTATTTAGGATTTTTATTGGTTGTGCCCCTCTAAGATGTTGCAATTTCAGTTATGCCCCTCCCTTTTTGGGAATATCAGTTGTGCCTCCCACTTCTTTCTCGGTTATCAATTGTTCCCTTCCATCAGATTGATTGTCAAAAAATTAAAGTAGCCATGGTTTATTCAAACCATGGTGTGGTTTAGAAGGGCATTATGGTCAGGATAAAATTAGGGATCGATCTGGGGAGGAGGGGCAGGGCATGGGACTGGAGGGGTTGGGCTGGGAAGGAGGGGCGGCAGAGGAGGTGCGGGGGAGGATCTCGGGGTGGAGCTCGAGGCTAGAGGGGGCAGGGTCAGGGAGGAGGAGGGGTTGTGAAGGAAGGATGGAGAAAGAGGTGTTGGGGTGGAGCTCGGGGTGGATCTCGAGGCTAGAGAGGGTCGGGTCAGGGAGGATGGGCAGAGGAAGAGGTGCTGGGGAGGAGCTTGGGGCAAAGCTCGAGGCTATAGGGTGTCGGGTCAGGGAGGAGGGGCGGGCTGGGGAGGAGGGGCGGAGGAAGAGGTGTTAGGGAGGAGCTCGGGGCAGAGCTCGAGACTGGAGGGGGCCGGGTCAGGGAGGAGGAGGCTGGAGAGGAGGAGGTGTTGGGAAGGAGCTTGGGGTGGAGCTCGAGGCTGGCGGGGTCGGGCCAAGGAGGAGGGGGCGAGCTGGGGAGGAGGGGCGGAGGAAGGGGCGTTGGGGAGGAGCGCTGGCGGGGTCGGGCCAAGGAGGATGGGGCGGGCTGGGGAGGAGGTGCGGGGGATGAGGTGTGGGGGAGGAGCTCGGGGCGGAGCTCGAGGCTGGCGGGGTCAGGCCAGGGAGGAGGCAGTGGGCTTGGGAGGAGGGGGCAGAGGGAAGAGATGCTGGGGAGGAGCTCAGGGGGAGCTTGAGGCTGGCGGGGTCGAGCCAAGGAGGAGGGACCAGCTGGGGAGGAGCTGCAGGGGAGTAGGTGTGGGGGAGGAGGTGCTGGGGCGGAGCTCGGGGCTGGAGGGGGACGGCTAGGGAGGAGAGGGCGGGTTGGGGAGGAGGAGGAGGAGGTGCGTGGGAGGAGCTCGGGCAGAGCTTAGGCTAGGGAGGGGGTTGGCTGGAGAGGAAGGGCAGAGAAATGACCTTGTCAACCTTGTTTTTTTACTTTAATTCCTGTTATATCCCCCACGTTAACATCTATTTGCATTGGAGATGGACGGCAACTAAGCCGAGGGGCACAAGTGATAACGGAGAAAGAAGTGAGGGGCACAACTGATATTCCTAAAAAAGGTGGGGCATAACTGAAATTGCAACATCTCAGAGGGGCGCAACGGATAAAAACCCATTTATTTATTACTTTGTTTTTCCGTGATCTCGCGCTAAAATAATGTATAAATGATTTGATTAGTTTATACGTGCATTTTGTAATTGTTTTATAAATCAGAAGATATGTATGTTTATAAACTTGTTGATCTGCAATCTTGTTTTATAACCATGTTAATCAGATATCTTAGTTTATACGTGCATTGTTACGTTTTGATATGAAAATTACTGTTTGATGCATAACAGTTGGTCGGAGAGATCATGTACCTGTCCATCAATCCAGTTATTGAGCACGTAGATCTCGAAGATGCCCTTGCAGTTGAGCATGAGGCCCAGCGTCAGGGCGTCCCGGAAGGGCATCTTGCAGTAGACGCAGGGCAGCAGCACCCCTATCATCTTCCCCACCGCGCTTATCACCACACACATCAACAGGAACATCAGCTCCGGTGTTGCCGGCAGCGTCGTTAGATCCGCCCTGTTCCCCGCCATCGCCATGAACACCGGGATCCCCACGTTCACGATCAAGCTCGACAGCTTCTCATCCAGCGTCGATCCCAGCGGCGGCCCCCCCGGTAAGGCCAGCCCAAGTAGGAAGCAGCCCGTAGTCGCATGTTGGCCGATCACTTCTCCGACTAAGCCACACCTGTGACAACGCGGTTGTTTTATCTCGCACTAAATCAGAAGAACTGCTTTCAAAATTTAGTTGATAGAAATTCATGTATATGTTACATAACCTACCCGAATGCAATGACGATGATCGTCAAGAAGTAGGACTCATCGAGGAGCTCCCCCTCCGGCGTCTTTGTGATCATCCACATCACCAGAGGCCGTGCCACGAACACGATAAAGCCGAGGAACAACATAAAGGATAAGAACGAGCCCAGCCCCATCAGCGGTGTGCTCGCTTGGATCCCGATCTCGATTGCGGTGACCACAGATGACACGACGGTGCTCACGACGTCCTCGATCAGCGTCCCTGCCATTGCGATCCTCCCGAGCTTGGAATTGAGCAAATTGAGCTCGTCGAGGATGCAGGAGAGAACGAGGTACGACGTGCGAGACCACGTAGATGCGAGCTCGAAGAGGAAACGATTGGTGGCCTTGCTCTCGTTGGTGCGGATCTCAACTAGGTGGCCAATGAGTGTAAGAAGGCCGAAAGGGATTAAGGTGCCGATGAAGCCGATGGCCACCGCCTTCTTGCCGGACTTCCTTATCATGCTGAGATCGGTTTTTACACCGATCATGAAGAGGAAGAGCATGAGGGAGACGCCGGCGATGGTGTCGAGGTACATCTTGCTGCCGCCGGGGAACAATGTCTTTGTGAAGGATTGGTCCCGGCCGATGAAGGTAGGACCATATATCAGTCCTGCCTGATACAAGAATGTTGTCCATGAATATCAAGTTGTTTTGGATATCTATGTATGTAATATATCCTCGACTGTACAAGAAGTGTTTCAGATAATAATATCATTTGTCACAAATACGTCAACTTGTCGTAAAATACTGACCACCTAGGTAAAAAAATTAAGCATAACTCTCAGAAAAATGGTTTTAACCTTAACCCCGAGATTAAATGTATCTTTGCACGTCAACTTTTAATTTTCAGATCCAAATCATCATGATCTGAACTCTAATAACCCCGAAATTAAATGTAGGGATTTTTAACCGGCAGAGCTTATAATCTTTGTCAATTACCTCTACGACCTTTGAAACATCGTCATTCCTCCCTCACCCTCGTAAACTTGCTCCATCTTACCCCACAAACCCTACCGTTAAATTGATACATCTAGAGTTAACTTTCTTGTGTTAAAAACGATATAATCTAACCAATCCACGATCGGACGGCTAGCCAAAAAGAAAAAAATAATACACCCTTCTCTAACCTCCCTCCTCCGATAGCTTCTTCTCCTCCCACGACGTTGGACCTGGATCGGAGGAAGTGGATGGACGGCGCTCGACCTAGACTGGAGGAGGTGGGGGGCGGCTTTCGCAGGGACGACGGCTGGGGGTCGCAGGGGAGGCAGGTGTCATAGGGAAGGGGGGCTTCGAGGCTTCGCAAGGGAGGCGAGGGTCGCAAGGAAGGGGGGTTTCGAGGCTTCGCGGGGGAGGCGGGTTGTAGGGAAGGAGGGCTTCGCAGGGAAGACGGGGCTCGCGGGGAAGGGGGGCTTCGAGGCTTCGCAGGGGAGGCGGGGGTCGCAGGGAAGGAGGGGCTTCAACCGGTCGGGACGAGCGGGGGGCTTCGCAGGGAAGGGGAGCGAGGGACACCTATAGTAAATTTGATAACTAAAATGGGTATTTTGTAAAAGAAGATAACAGAAATCGGTTAGTTTTAACGGTTAAATGGAAGAGGGTTAACTACAGGGTCTGTAGGGTAAAGGTTAACGAGTTTACGGAAGTGAGGGGGGAATTACGATGTTTCAAAGGTCGTACCGGGTAAAAATCCCTTAAATGTATCTTTGCACGTCATTAACTTTTAATTTTTAGATCCATTTCATCATGACCTGAACTCTAATACTTTAAGATAGAAGCCCGCATTCTTAACCACTAGATTATTTTTTTATAGTAAATCTAATTACCCGACAATTCCCTCAAGCAAACCTTTTGAAATTATAGGTACATTCAACAATCGTCATGTTCTCTCTTTTTCAGAGAAAAAAGTGGACATGAAATGTTGCATGTTCATGCAAAAGATATGGATGGGAGATACATTTTAAGTTATACCACAATCTGGGAGACCATGAGGGGCTGGCCGAGAAGGTGGAGGACGGTGTGCATGGCCTGCGACGTTGACACGAAGAGGAGCATGTGGGTTAGGAGCAGCGGCAGCGAGAACCTGAAAGGGCTGTCCCCGAGCCATAGCCCCGCCGAGGTCACGAGGGTGCTGCGGTAGCATATTGCCGGCGACGTGTGGTGGGTCGCCGTGGAGGAGATGTTGTTGAAGCTTAGCTGTGTGGCCATGGCCGGACAAGGTTGTTGGTTGTGATTGCGACGAGGAGAGAGAGAGGGCGGGGGGAGGGGGGAGGGATGGGGCTTTTGCTTTGCTATTGGAAGTGGAGGTGATTTGGTTCTAAGATGCGGGACATGTGGGTGGAAGGGAGGGAGACGAGGGTCAGCGTTTGCGGACCATTGGCTTCTGAGGGGTTGACTATTGACCTCTCGCAGTTTCCCGAGGAAAGCCCAAGTTTTGGTAATTTTGCACTGAAGATCCTGCGCTCTCTGGATTTTGCACTGACGATCTTGCGCTCTCTGGATTTTGCATGCAAAGCCCTAGTTATGGATGGCATTGCGTAGGGATGAAATGGATACGAATATATATGTTATCATATTCTTATCTTTTTAAAAATTCAGATACAAATACGAATAAGAATATCAAATGAATATGTAAAGTGAAAAATCATATCCTCGAAATACGAATGCAAAACGGATATTGACAATTCAAATACGAATATTTGTCTAACGAATATGAATCAATAATTCACGAATGTTACACCTCTTCTAATTTACTGAGACACTATAAGATTTTAGATTCATAACGAATTACAATAACAAGCGAGATTATCGTAATAATGAAAATTGAAAAAAATTGATGATAAAAGAAAGCTTACCAAGCTTATTTGATATTGTTGTAAGAGTATATTTCAGTCAATTTTTACGTCACCTTGCAGCTTGAGAATCTAAAATACCTAAAGATAAAAATATTTCATATATTATATTATGGCACGACATGGCCAATTTAACACACACACACACACACACATATATATATATATATATTTGACTCAACATATATATATATATATATATATATGAGGAAAATGGGGCTGCCCCCTAGGGGGAGCTAACTTAGCTCCCCCCGCCCCATTTTCTTCAATTTTTTTATTTTTTTTTTGAAATTTTTTTCCGTGAATATTCATCACTATATCCCTATATTATGTCATAAAAATTTCGTGTGAAACAGAGACTCCTACGGCCTCCATCCAGACAGTCATTTTTTTAACGGTAACAGGATTTTTTAAATCGACCCCGTTTGGATGGAGGTCGTAGGAGTCTCGGTTTCGTATGAAATTTGAATAACATAATATAGAGATTTAATAACGAATTTACACGGTTTTAGATTTCAAAAAAATAAAAAAATTTTGGAAAAAAGGGGCGGGGGGAGCTAAGTTAGCTCCCCCTATGGGGCATACACATTTTACCCTATATATATATATATATATGTATCGAACTTGGCTCGACATGGCCACCTAAAGAATAATTTGGCTTGACATGGTCAATAAAATCTAATTTTGCTCGACATGGCCTTCTATGTTTTAACTAAGATTTGGCTCGACATGGCCAGTAAGAACATACCTCATGTATTTATTTACAAAAAAGCTACCTCAACTTGCGTACATCATGTAACCTACAACTAACAGATCCATCCAATACATGGCTATATTTTATTTAATAAGTTGTTAGCAGTATGATTAAATATTCAGTATACCATAAAGCTAAAGAAATTTGATTCAAGATATAAATGTCCACTAGAATTCAAATTCAAAGGGCAAATGTTCAAATAATCAAAACATACTATCTATAAAACTTGATTGCCATCAACTACAACAAAAAGGAGCCCTCTACAATTTCCCATGTGCAGTCTTCATATCATGATCTGTGGAAAAATAAGTAAATGACATAATGTTAGAAAAATGATGTATTAAATTATCATTAAATGAAACCAATATCTAAAATATATCTACCAGATCATAAAACATCGTCCATGAAATCTACATCATATCCATCCACTTTATCATAGTCATTGACGGGTACTAAAGTATCAAAACATATTTGTTAGATTAATTTAATCGATAATGTACACTGATTAATACATATAAGAAAATCATACCTGAACAAGATGCGTCCAGTTGAGATGGAGTTTCAAGTACTTCATTTTTTTAGAAGAAAGAGGGTGAAATCCCGAGGTGGGACTAACCACCAGAAACTATTTATTAAAAAAAGATAAAGAGTTACATTACCTTGTGGAGTTTCAAGTACTTCATTTATAACAGTTAGACCATCTGAAGCATCACATAAATCTATTTTTCATAACATCATGTGAGCTATACTTTGATATGTAAAAATATTAAATTGAAAACATTATAAACTACTTCTTACCCTTGAATTCATCTTTCGACCAATCTTGACTACATATTAGTGCATCCACCATAGCTGGATGCAATCGACTATGGTATGCATCAACTACGCGACCACCGGTACTGAAAGCATATTCAGATGCAACCGTGGACACTGGAACTCCTAAGATATCCTTGACCATTTTCCCAAGAATGGGAAATCTTCCAATATTTTGTTGCAACCATCCTTAAATATCAAATTTCTTTTCACATATTTCCTTCCATCTCATGCATTTCTCTTCCGAATACTCATCTAGCTCTGATTTCAATGGTTGAGCATCTTCGTCATCCATTAGCTGAGCAAATCTACTCCTTTTCTTCTCTGGTGGATGAGTAGAAGTTGGTACAGGAAATGATGTAGGCTTTGAAGTTTCGATAGATGAATATGAAGAGAAAAGGTTATTGATGATTTCGTGGAGTTCATCTACTTTTCTCATCCCATCAGACTGATATATATCATTATAATAATAGATGATTGTCTTCATCTAGTAGCGAGGATCCAAAATGGAAGCAATTGCTAAAAGCTAGTTGCATATGTCCTAATATTTGTCGAATTTCTTTTTCATTACAGTTGCCTTGGAAACAATAATGTTATCATTGCTTTTCAGCCATTCAAAGAAAGCAATTGAATCTCGCGAAATTCGATAAAAAAAAGATTTGTCATGACATAATTTAAATCATACAACAATTATGTAGCATTAAAGAAATGTTTTGAACATTCTTCAAGAATTTTGATGTAGCCACATTTGTCCTCACTAAGTATGTGAATATAATTAACATCTCAAAATCCAAATCTTCTAGAAACATCCTTATACTCCAAAGCAGTTGAGAGCATAAGGTAAGTAGAATTCCATCTTGTGCAAAAATCTAGTGACAAGTTTTTTTTAGATTTAAATTAACTTGCTTCGTGGTCTCAAGAAAATTTGCCTCTATTTGAGAGAACATGTTACATATTTGATGCGCATTCTCACTTTCTCTATGGACTTCGAAATCATCTTCAACTTATCTTGAACCACAAGATTAATGATATGTGTTGCACATCAAACATGAAAAAAAAGTTTGTTCGAAATCAATGAATCTTCTAAACGGGTTCTAACAAGCCTTAATGCAACATCATTAGCCTTGTTATTATCAATCGTGACCGTAAATAATTTTTGATCCATGTTCTACTCAAACATTCGAGATAAGAAATAATTGCTAATATCTGAACATGTGGAGCCATTCACATTAAAAAATTAATGATTCTTTTCTGCAACTTCCATGAATCCTCAATAGATACACAGATAGGACTTGTTTTGTGTAGAAGCGATCAACTTGACCATTGTAAGTGAAATCCATGAGGATGCGTTCTTGAAAACTTGATACATTTTTTTCTTCTCGTCGTCTAATACTATCTTGTACATCTTTGTCATTGTTATGCAAGAGAGAATCTTATGTTGAGGATGGAGTGACAAAGTGTATGCTCGAAAAGCATAATGATAAACCATGTTAAAAGGGTATTCATGAACAATGATTGCTTTGGAAACGAGCATCTGACTTTTGTCATCATCAAAAGTATAACGTGAAATTCTACTATTTCCATCATATTTTAACATGACATGAATTTGTTGTTGACCAATATCTTTTTTAATTCGATTAGGACAACATTTTGAGTGATTACTCAGATGAGTCGTTCCCATGCCAGAACCATGACACAACTCTTTAGGACATCTCTTGCACTTAGCATATATTGTGTCATGCTCATACATCTTTCCATCAATTGTCACTTCTTCTCTCTTATGAATTCTTTCAAAATCCATCCAAACATCATATTTGAGTTTTTTTTGTTTCTTGGGTTTAGAATTGGTAACTTCCTCTACAACCTCATTACTCGAAATCCCAATAGATGGATCGGTACTCATTGTATCATAAAATGATTAAGGATCTACAAAAAATAATAAATAGAATGCAATAATTCAGATAGTGATCTTTAGATTAATGACGATGATATTAGAAGTATAATATCACGGCTACTCATTAATAAAAGAGGTTGATATAATCTAAACAATCTGTAAATAAGAAACAAGTTAAGTGTGATGTATGATCTTAAGTGCAGAACAGAAAGAACAGAACCGACAGTAGTGAATCGCATAACATAATGAGAAAAATTATATACTAAGTAAGAATTATTAGTTTTTTGGTATTGAATGGAAGTGTATGTTAGCTTACATTGTCAACTAAACCTTGTCAATTTTCAAACGCAACTTATGAGAATATTTAGAGCATACATGATACATCGTATGCAGTTTATTTTTTTATCGATTAATATCTGCATTAAGATATGTGTAAAATAAATAGCAAACTGCACTCATGTGTTTGGAATATATTGAATGATGAAACTGGTGTGATAAATTAATTAATAGAAATTTATAGTTTAATTTCGGATGGGACTTAAAATAGAAGGTTGCTATAAAATGTAATATATAAATGACAGTGAATGCTAAATAACGAATGACATACTCCATGCTTACTGTATATGGAATAAATGCTGCAATTTGTTGTTTCCTTACCTCTTAAAACTTGGCACAGTGAATCCGTGATGATCAACAACAAAAACTCAACAAGACAACAATTGTGGGACAACAAGGGAGCAACTAATTGACATCGGGAGGAAAGCAACTGAACGATGACAGGAGGGAGCAACAAATGCGAGATTGAGTGTGGGCGCATCGATAGGGAGGAGCGATTTTATGCAAAGCAGTCGATTACTGATCAATGGCAGGAGGGGAGTAACTAAACGTCGATGAGAGGGAGCAACCGCTACGAGATCGAGTGTGAGTGTGTGTGTGGGGGGGGGGGGGGGGAGTGATGGTCGATTGGAGCAGAGCAATCGATTGGTGGTGTGCCGAAAGTTAGGATTTTTAATTAGGGAAGGAAGGGCCGAATCGAAAGGCTCGAAACTCAAAAAGTGGAATAGGTTAAGTACTAGAGAAGATGTTGGGAAATTGGTATTGGTGGAGAAACTTTGATATACTCCCTATAATTTTTACGTATTGGAATGGGTTAGTCACTGGAGTAGGGTGAAGAATAACGAAGGGCCATGTCATATAATTTTCATTAAAACTAATTAGCATTTTCTTGTAGTGGTAATCGTGATTACTCTTGGATTTGGTTCTACAAGCGAGACTCGTCATTTGGAGCCAAATGAGTTGAAGAGGTCTCCGTATGTTGGTGCTCAATTTTCCTCTTCGTCGTCCTTTTTTCAAAGATCGCATTTCATTCATCTAAGTTTTTTAGTACAAACATAAAGTCCTCAAAAATACATACGAAAAAACAAAATCACTGGAAAAAAAATCTATTTGTTGAGAGATTTCGCGACAACCCAAGATCCCTATTTATCAAGATCGAACAAGACACAATCAGGACACCATAGCAACAACACAAAAACAAGTCCCTAATAACTATCCCAACGACCTTGATATGGCACCATCCTCCAAAAAGATCCATCACTGCATCATATTTTCATATGAATCTGGTTTGGTTGCTGGGTTGGGTTGAATTGAGTTGGATTATCCCTGTGAATAGTAAATTATGAGAAGGATTGGGAGGGTTGGAAGGATAGGTACACCGGTGTACCTCAACCCAAGCCACCAACCAAACAAATAATGATTCCGGATCCCCGACCTCTTGAATTTCATTAGCCTCACGACTAGCATGGCAAGGTTTGGCATCAAAGCCACGGTGTGTTTCCCTGAGTATAAAACAAAAAAAAACATGTCAATTAGAATGATATGGGGTTGGAAGAAAAACTTAAGAATTTGATATTATTGTACCAAAGAAATTTGTTATGTTCAGTACTAGATTCAGAACTATGGTGTTCGCGCTTATATCTTTCCTATTAAATATACCACAACACTTCAGCAATCTTTTGCCAGCATAACAATGTCCCAGCCCATCTTTTCAGTAAATTTTTTATCTGAAAAGGATTTGAATGAATTAAAGTTTATAGACAATCGAGCCAATCAAAGACAACTTTGAGAATCCACAATTTGTAAGAAAATGGTTCATGCTTTTCTCTATTTTTGCAAAGATGGCATCTGTTTACCCAATCCAAAGCCCTCCTTTGTTTGTGATCCTAGGTTCATACCTAGAGCGAAGAATTAATCAGACAAAATAAGAGACATGGGGGATGAAAACACTTCTTCCAAATGTTAAAATTGAAATGAGAAACCATCCCATCATTAATGAAATAGTTAAATTTTGTTTGTTCCAAAATATCTATTTATTGTTGGAATTTGGGATAGTTTGATGCAATTTTGATGGTCAATATCAAATTGTATTAATGTATCTTAATTCCTGGAATTCAATGTTTCAACCCTGTGGGGTGCTGTTTAGTCCCACATCGTGGAGAGAAAAAACTGGGACTTGGTTTATATGTGGGAAGTCCTGAGACTAGTCTGGAAACAGACTAGAGAGGATTTTAGACCACAACACACACACGTACGCGCGCGCGCCGGGCCGGGCGTGGGCGTGGGTGCGGCGCGGCGCGGCAAAGACCGAGTCGGTTTTGTAACCGCGTGTTTTGAATTCCATGTGTTACGCCCCATTATCTTCTCACGAAAACGTAACCGCCCGGACGCCTTTAAGTATCTCTTAAAGGGCGTGGGTGTGGGTTACGAACACAAACGAACATCGATCCCATTCATTCTCAGCGCCCTTCTCTCTTTCGAGGACGCTCCTTTCCTCTCTCGATCTCGGGTTTCGTCTACGGAGGTGGCTTTCGAGGACGCTCAAGCACGGTGCGCACCGTCAACGAGCGTGGACCGTCGGACCCTGGGAGCGGCACGTCAAGGCCCTGTGCGCCGGTAAAGTGGGGGGCGTTGTCTCTCTAAGGGGAGTCCTACAACAGGACGCTTCGGTTGTGATATCTAACTCTACTTTTCTTTGTCGCATTGTTTGTCATGATTTTGGTTTCCGGATTTCTCCCTTGCACGAATATGCATATGTTATTTAATCGGATATTTCTCTTATCATTGTTAACCTGGATTCATACACATGAAAATTTGTTCTGTAAAACTGTGGTTATGTGGATTTTTGTATGTATTTAATGGACGGTTTTCTCAACATTTATCCACTTTAGAAGGAAAGTAGATATCATCTTCATCATTTTGAGAAAGATGACTTTGGCTGAAAAATATTTGAGATCCAAAATTTAGTTCCACATCATAAGAATGACTCTAGAATGTAGGCTTCTCAACCAGTTGTTTGGGGTCGTAAGTTCCCACATGGTCACGTTCCAAGTATCCATTTTATTTTTGGGTAATTTATAAAAAGGGTTTCAACTATGCTTCAATTTCCTCGTTTTTCAATAATAACAAAGAAGGGATTGATCTTATGTTTTTGTCTCAAATAGGGACCTCTATAAGCTTCAACGACCCTTATATGTCGATGTTTAACCTTTAATTTGAAAGTTGAGGTCTCTATTTATTACCGTTGAAAAACGAGGCTCCGATTTGGAAATTGATGTATTCTTGAGTGCCTTTTTTGTAATTTACCCTTTATTTTTTTCATAAGGCCAGAGCTTCCCCATTGCTCCTCTCAGATTCTTAGAACCAAGTTTGATGGCTCTCCAAACAGGAGAATCTCTCGAATAATTATGAACATTTATAGGTATTTGATGTCCTCTAAATGTGTTTTGTTGGAGCATTGTCCTATAGGTAGTTTTCCCAACATAACTGAAATTTTTGTTGTTTGGAGGATAGCTATAATCCATAAAATTATATTTATTTAGACATCCCGAGAATTCCAAATCCTGAATCAAAAAGTCGCATTTAAGTATGTCAAAAGCTTTCTTAAGTCTATTTGCAAAATAATAGACTTGCGATTTGTTCTAGATCAATGATTTGTGATCTCTGAGGCCAAGAAGAGGCAACTGTGTGTTTTTCTATTTTTCAGAAAAGCACGTTGGGTGGTGGTGGTAGCAGGTTTAATTTTGGTGCCCACCGATTAATCAAGAGTTTTGATATAATTCTGAGATATATATATTTATTGAACTCATGGGATGGTAGCTCTCAATGTTTTCTCTATCCTTCATTTTATAAATGAGAGAGACACATGAACTATTTATGTGTTTAATTTTTTTGTAAGTCACCATCCTTGTATTGAAGGCATTGAACCATAGCCATAACATCTTTTTTTTAAGTTTAGCCACAATAACATCATCATCATTTTTTATTATAAGCCAACACCCAACAAAAAAAACTCCACAATAACACCATTAGGAATCGAAGACTTGAGTGGTTTCATTTTTTTAATGGCTGCTTCTACCTCAACTAAGGTAAATGGTGACAAGAGATCATGAGGATTTTCCAAACTCTCTATAATATCATTACCTAAAGTATAGAAGATGGGATCGTGAGTGTTTGGATCAATAAATAGATTTTTATAGCAAGATTTCCTGGGAAGGAGTTGATACTTCTTTCAATGCTGCTTTTCCACCGTTTTCATTGGCGAAGGAGAAGAACGTTAAATTGTCAACCCACTCCTCCCCATCGCATGATCCAACGGCTCCCGATCTTTCTTCCTCCTCCGTGATGCTCTCTCCCCCACGACACAACACCCCAACAACCCTCTTCTCCCAATTCTTCCACTCGCGCCATACTTCCTCTTCCCTTGTTGACCACCCCCGGATGTTGGCCGATCACTCCCCTTCCACGTCGTGCCCGAAATCCCACACGAACTATTTTCTAGGGAAAACGCTCGAAGGTTAAAGACCCTATATTACACCTCCTATAATCGTCATCCACCCCTTCAAAACCATCTCCATCGGCTCCATTACCGCCCATCCACCATTTCACATTCCTAGGCCTAGCCATCCTCCTCCTCCTATGACAGAGGAGCAAAGAGTTGATGCACGATAATGGCTGAAGATCCAGGTTTGACCCATGGCCTTCGGCCTTGACACAGTACCTCATGTCCACTTTTTGAGCTTCCTCCAGTGGATGTGGAGGTCAAGCAGTCTCCTTCGAGACTTAGCCCAAGCCATCCTAATCATCGACATGCATCACCAATCTCTAGGTAAGCACCTCGTTTACTTTTTATTTGTTTTATCTAAATTAATTAGGTCTACATGATCAACTTCATCTCCAGTTGATCCCTCATACACATTCGCTAGACATCTATCATCCTCACTAGCCCTCTCACTTACCGTCTCCGACTCCACATACCTGATAACCCCGAAGATCGGTGGTCTTAAGTACCTCACAAGGCGGGAACTTAGTCGCTGAGTCGACCACACAAAATCCGGAATCAATCAACAATTAACCCACAATAAATATATGCAATAAATATCCAAAAATGTGGAGTTAAAATTTATTATAACTCTACATGTAAAATGTGTATAGGTGTAAGCACAAGTAGAGGTCGAACACTGGGAGGCGAAGGGAACGTATGTGATGTTGTGTAATTTATTCAATCCAATGATCATGTCCAATTATTGTTTTAGTGGGTTTTGGTGTTTATAATTTTTTTTTATATTTTTGTTTTTTGTAATTTTTATTTTGTTTTTCATTTTCTGGACTCAATATATATATATAATTATAACATATATATTTTTTTGGAATTTTTCAAAATCATTTTCTAATTTTTTTGTATTTTATAATTTAAACAGTATGAAAATGGCTTCCATTTCATTTTTAATAATCAGGAAAAATGCAAAAAATGCAAAATAAAATATGAGCGTGAACAAGCATGGCAGAGAGCACCTATCCTAATTTTTGTGGATTTTTAGAAGCCATCTAGGTATTTTTAATAAATAGATAAAGAGACAAAAATAAAACAGCCTGGCAGGGGTATTTTTGCAAATAAAATAAGTTACAGGGGCATCAGTGCAAAAATACCTACTGAAATAAACATTTATTTAAAGTTTCGACATCAAATTACAATATTCAAAAACCGCCAGGGTATACATGCAAAATTTCACGCGCCTCACGTGGGACTGCACGTGAGGCGCGGAAGGACCTAAATGTAATTCTAATTAAGTCAGGGTCCTATCTGCAAAATTTACATTTTATTTACAACGTGCTATATATTTTACAAGATTAAAAATTAAATACAAAAATGACAGGGGCTAGATGTGCAAATTACCCCTAAAATGCGCGATGGCGAACAGTTGGGATTTCTTCACTTGCCACGTGTCGCTCATCCAACGGCTGGTACCGCTTCGCCGATGAACGCTTGAGATTAGATCCCGTGGAAGATCTGACGGTTTGAGCACTGCTCCATCGGACGGCTGAGGTTGAAACTGGGCCTTCGTCTTCATCCAACGGCGGAGGAGCTGCGAGGAAGAACAGGGAAGAAGCCTCGCCGAGGCGAGCTTCCTCCGATGAGATCTCGCTCTTCCGCCGATCATCTTCGCGCCTGAAGGTCCAAGAAGCTTCCTGGAAGGTTCCTCTAGTTGCTGGAGGTCTCGGATCGACCAGAGGTTCACTGGAGCGCCCCCACGAGGTCGGAGAAGGCAAGGGGCTCCAGGTACCTCCGGCGTTCGTGTAGCGCGTCTCCTGGTGCTTCTCAACGCACCAAACCTGCACAGGAACGAAGCTCGGCTCGAGGCGGTGCTCCTCGGCCCAAAACTGAAGCTGTTAGCATAGGAGATGGGTGAGGGCGGCGATGCTCCGGCGATGCGGAGGAGGTGAGCATCGATTCGCGGATCCAGATGCGAATCCGGTTGGGCAAGGTGGCTGGAAGGTGGAGAAGGCGTAGGGGAACGAAATGAGGGTGGAAGCGAGTCGGGGAAACGGGTAAAGCACGGTGAAAAGCTCGCCGGAGCGGAGCTCCGGCGAACTACGAATCGCCTAATCTAAGCTAACCTATTGAACTAAATGCAAAATAAAAGACGGGAATAAAATACTGGAACCAAAACCTATCTAAAAATCATAAAATGCGCCGCTCTTATACCTGGGGGCCGCCAGGGAGCAGGGTGGTCGCCGGAGCACCACCGCGACAAAATTTCCCACCTCCTTGGGCGAATCGAGGTGCTGGGAAGCGCCTCCTGTCACGAGGGCTCCGCCAGGAGCTCATTCAAGCTCAAAGAAGGGGATGAAAATGGCCAAATTCGGCGGAGAAGGTGGAAGGAATTATTTATAAACAGTCCGAGGGACCCCCATTGACCGGCGATTATTAAGGAATCGGGGCTATGTACAAGGGATCTAAGTGGACGGCGAGAATCACGGATGAAAGGAGAACAAATCTCATGAAATGACTGTGGGCGATTGATCACTGAGCCACGCGGGAAAAAGGCCAGAAAAGAGGGGAAAAGACAGTTCGCGTCAACTCAGGCGCCTGGGGGCGCAGTTGACCGACCGGTCAACAAACGCCAGAACCTGATTGGTCCACGTCAATCAGAAATTGACCTATTTATTTAACGTATTAAATGAATTAATTAGAATTTTCTTATAAAATAAAAAATGTTCATAAATTAATGTAGTATTTATTTATGATTTTTATTTATTTTTTTGGAATCATTTTATTACGGTTTTATTAAAATATAGTATTTATAAGTATATTTATATACATTTATTTTTATTTTGTTTATTTTATTTTATTTTCTTATTTTATAAATTTATGATTTATTTTTGTGAGTATAAATATATTTTTATTTGCTTTTTATGAGTTTATTTATATATTTAAATAAATAGGTCTATGTATATGTATGTATACTTATAGGTACTTTACCTATATATTATATATTCTTTATTTATTTAACGAATTTTATTTGTTTTTATTATAGATTTGTATTTTTAATATGGTATATATAATATATAAAAATATAGATGAATAAAGAATGAAAGAATAAAATCCCTTTTTATTAGGTAACATAGGTGTTTTGTCTATGTGTTTTATAGACTTATTTTTATTTTACAAATTCTTTTTGATTTTATTTTACTTTTATTATGTACCTGTATTATAGACGTTATTTACAAGATTCTAAAAATATGAATTTATAGAAATAATGAATATTGAATAAAATGAATATTTTAATCAGGCATTATGTACAAGAAGGGCCAAAAACCTAACTTCCATAGATGGACTCCAAAAATTATGAAACCAATTTTATAAAATAGTTTATGAAATGCTATATACAATTAAAGGTGAGTTTGGGTGATTTGGAGTTTTTATTTGCAAGATATTGGTCTGTGAAGTTGAGATTTTTGCTTTTTATTATGTGTATAAAATGTACACTGAAAATTATTTTTGCACAAACTCAATTTTGTATTTTTATTTACATTATTATCTACAACTTTTATGAACAAAGTTTCTTTATTTGATGAATAAATAATTATGTACAAAATAGGTGCCAAAAAATGCATAAATGAATGGATGAATAAATGAGGTATTTATTGTATTATTGGCCCTTATCTCCCCCTACTTTATTCCTTGTCGACCAAGTCCATGCTGGCCTTGGTCTCGGGGTTAGGGTCATAAAATATTTGCAATATTTTATTCCTTTTTCTTTTCTTCTCTTTATTCTATAATTTTGGCATTAAAAACCTTATTCTATGTACAGTAAATACAATAAATAATGAATGCTATTTTATACAAATTAATGCTATTTACATGCATTTGCTGGGGTTTTTAAGGCCAAAATGATAGAATAAAGGTGATGAAATGGAGATTCATCACCTCCCTATACTTGCCTTTGCTAGTCCCTAGCAAATACTTATGCAATAAGTACAAAAAGAACAAAGAATAAGAAGAAAAGAAAAAGTAAAAATAAAGAATTTAAAGAATAAATTGAATTGGTCATGATTATTAAACTCATCTGTACAAAATCAAGGTTTGGATCTCAGGTTAGACCTTGGTGTGAGCATGTGTGTGGAACCTAGTCGGGAACCAAATTTAAAACACAACAGCCTTCGATAGTCACAGAACTTGGTTCAAATCACCTCAATAGCCAGGTCAGAACTAGCCTACATCATACGCAAACCCTTATGACTATGAAGCTGACTTGTACGGTGTAAGTGATAGTGGCTCTCCCCAACTGAAATGACAAAGGAGACTGACTTCTCCAGAATGACAACCCAATGATTCCCCAATCCAGCCCTCTACCGTCAAGGAGCGGGTATTCCCTTCTAAGTTCAAGTGGCATCCAACTCAAGAGGAGGGGGTGAAGAAAAGAAAAATGGACAGTAGCCAGTGTAGCTACCAATCCTGGGGATGCAAGACCAGTGTAGTCGAGTCATCCAGCTGCAGGCTCACATGGTGTAACTTTGATGCTCAAGCTTGCTTATTTTCTATACAACAAATATACATTCTCTTGCAGGCACTTTTATTTTTATTTACAAGCCTGTCCACTTTTTTGGATTTTTTTTTCTTTTTCTTTTTTTTTTCAACATACTATGTACAGCAGCATTTACATAAGGACTTTTTCCTCTTGAGCCAGAAGACTATCCCTCTTTTGAAGCTTTATTGCAACCCACACTCTCCTGTCATTCGACTTCATTGAAACTGGACCAGGTTGGGGTGCACTTCCCTCCTTAGACGAGGACGAATGTTTCCACTCGTGTGCGTCTCAGACTGGCAAATCCAACCCCCTCACCACTCCAACTGAGTTGAGCCAAGTGAAAGGTGCAAGTGTCCAAGTTAGGTCACAACCGACAAGAGTCATACGTGTGTTTCGAAAAGTTCTAGTTAGTCCACTGAGGTGACTTGAACCTAGCCCTGATTTCTCAAAGAATTAAGTCTGAATAGACCTGAAGTACCTTAAACCTAGTTCCCATAAGGTTCCAGTGCAGTTAGGTGCAGTAAGGTCCAACCAAGCTCCAATCTTCGACTTTATTGGACTAGTTCAATCATCAAGCTCAATCAACGAATATGAATGCTATGCAAATGCTATTTACAAATATGCACAGAATAATGCAATTTTTCAAAGAACATGAAAACAAAGAGAGGAGTTTTTACACAAAGAAGAGTTTGCAAATAATTTTGGCACTCAAAGTATAAAATATGTACAGCTATTTACACGGGCGTGCCGCTTTATTTTACAAGACTTAGATAATTTACAAAGTGTTTTTTTTATTTAGGTGTATACACAATTGATAAAGAATTTTAGGTATTTTATTTTGATGCTTTTATTCCTCAAATTTATTTGAAAAATCATTTTTGAAAACTATAGTACAAAATGATTTTTGCAAATATTTACAATCATTTGAAATCCATTTTACAAAGATTTTGCAAACACTATATATACATTTTCACAATATTTTTACAAAAATATTTTCACAATCATTTGCAAATAGGTTTTCAAATCCTTTATTTCACACAAATAGAAAATTTTGCAATCAAAATGTTTTTACAAAGGTTGAAAATATTTCACAAAAAGTTTTCCAAACAGTTAACACCATTCTTCAAATCATTTTGCAAAACTATTTTTAACCTGATTTATTAATCAGTATATACACAAAGAATTTGAAGAATAAGAAGTATTATTAATGAATTATATCTTATTTTTAGCCATATTTATTAATAATTACACGAAAGTACGAGTTATGGCTAAAGTATATACATAGTATATACGACCCCCTATACTTAGCTTGAGCTATGTCCTCGTAGATCGAAAAGAAAATAGAAGACATAACTCGTACTGAGTATAGACAAGTCTAAAGAATAAGAATAAGAGACAAAGGAAATAGAAGTTGACCGTCCCCCCTATACTTAGGATCAAATAATCCTAAGTATAGCAGACTGTACACAAAGCAGGGAGGGTCAAGGGTGGGAATAAATAGATCAAAGAATTAACAAATCAGGGGTGCACCCCCCTATACTTAGGACAAAGTACGTCCTAAGTACAGAAAACTGACACAAAGGGGTGACACCTTTTATTAAGATACAGAAGATAGAAAAAGAAGAAAAGAAGAAAAGGAGAAGAAAAGATATATATATATATATATACAGATAGATGAAAAGATCGTGGAGAATATACACATCACTCCCCCTATACTTAGGGTGAGATATCCCTAAATATAGGCAACAAAAGGAGTGACGAAAAATGTGCAAGGAAAGAACAACTCGGTGCGTACCCCCCTACACTTAGGACAAGGTACGTCCTAAGTGTAGTCACAAAGATATGGCGATAGATCTAGGGCACACATAACATGCGGGAGAAAGGATGAACAGAATACACATATATACAAGCGGTGAAGAGACTGGTGAAGTACAGGACGGTATCTGACAAGCGACTACCGTGCTCTCGTCGTCGTCTCCCTGTGAGAACGAGGACGCGGTCAGAAGGTGAAAATACACCCGAATATGCAATCAAGTGGGTGTCAGCTACCGGGGTCAACAGATCGAAAGGATAGATATCGGGTCCGGTAGCATGAAGCAGTCAATCGGCTCATATGGTCAACATGAGGGAACAGAGCCAATACCGTAAAACCGAGAGGAAGAAAGAGCAGTACAGACTCCTCCTAGTCAATCATGGTCTCAGATAGATCAGAAATAAGGCATATGAGACAGTGTGCTGCACGGTGGTGATATAATCTGAAAGTCACAAGAATACACCGAATCAACACAATATGTGGCTCACTCCTGCGAGGGTCCTCAAGGTGAGCAAAATCAGAGAATAATTAGAGTACTCGGCTCCGTGCTCCAACAGACAGGAGACACAACCAGGGAGGAAACCGAGTACATAAGTCAGAAGGTCCGGCTTCGTGCTCCACCAACGGGGAGACACCAGAAATGAAGTCGCGTACCTAGAAAATGATGTACCCTCCCGCAGATAACCCTCGGAGAGTGGTACATGCTAAGCAATGAATAATCAGAACAGAAGCTCACCCTGGCGAGGGTCGTCAAGGAGAGCGGGCTCAAAGGAGCCTGATCCATCAGACGGATCACAGAGACGGTCTCGATAGGCGACAGATCGGCTACCAGCAGAAGAGACCGAAAAATCGAGAAAGTGTGGCAGCGTCCCGCAAATAACCCTCGGGGAGCGGGCTGCCAACTAGTCATGGGAATAGCAGATATCAAAAACTCAACCCTGCGAGGACCGTCAAGGCGAGCAGACTCAAAGGAGTCTAATCAGATGGGTCCCATGATCCGCAGATCGGATAGGCAGCTCAGGATGGGACCAAAAGTATTGCATATTAGACGACCCGGCTCCGTGCTCCAACAGAGAGGAGACACAATCAGAAGGTGGGAACCGAGCGTAAATAGAGTGTCGCAGCCTCCCGCAGATAGTCCTCGGAGAGTACTGCGATCTTGGCAGGGAATAGTCAGAAAGTGCCTCTACCTTGTGAGGGTCGTCAAGGAGAGCGGGCTCAAAGGAGCCGGATCCATCAGACGGATCCACATAGTGGTCTCAGTAGTCGACAAGGCGGCTACCAACAGAAGAGACCAATCAGATCTGAAATATGTCGTAGTCTCCCGCAGATAACCCTCGGGGAGCTACGAACTAATCAAATGGATAATAAGAGCTCATCCTTGCGAGGACCGTCAAGGAGAGCGGACTCAAAGGAGTCTAAACAAGTCGGTCTCATGCCCCAACAGATTAGGCGCATAATCAGAAATGGAGACCGAGTGCACAAATCAGATGAGTCGGCTCCGTGCCCCAACAAGGTGGCAGCACAGGAAATGAGTGAAGCCGATCGTAAAGAAAGTGTCATATCCGTCCGCAGATAGTCCTCGGGAAGCGATGTGAGCTATGCAGTGAATAATCAGAGTACATCTCGTCCTTGCGAGGGTCATCAAGGAGAGAGAAGGGCTCGAAGGAGCCGGACCCATCAGACGGATCCACAGAAATATAGTCTCGATAGACGGCCCACCGTCTACCAGTAGAAGAGACCATTATAGCAATAATGTGTCATAGCCTCTCGCAGATAACCCTCGGAGAGCTATGAACCAGGCATGGAATAATCAAAAAAGTGGAGCTCTGCCTTGCGAGGACCGTCAAGGAGAGCGGACTCAGATGAGTCAAATACATTGGCCTCGTGTACCAACAGGTCAAGTACACAATCACAGGGGGAGGCCAATCAAACATATCGTACGACTCGGTTTCGGGTCCCATCACAATGGCGACCCAAGCAGTGAATGAAACCGCAGTCCTAGAAATTGTCGCATTCTCCCGCAGATAGTCCTCGGGGAGCAATGCGAGCTATAGCAATGAAGGTCATGGGAATGCTGGCAAGTCATCTCAGGTCCTCAAAAGCAATAAATCATTCAATTATTCGGAGGGCATAAGATCATGTCAGGGAGCGAATAATCATGTCATTCACCAAGCATCCCTTGGGTCAATCCAGTCAACTGAGATGGCACGAAAAATAGTCAGGAATCCTCTAAGTGCCAGGGGTGGATAATGAAGTCAGGAGATCGAGGATGGGTCACTCATGTAGAAGAGAAATCATGTGGGTTCCAATCATCGTCATCATGAAGCATATATCAAGATAGTCTATTCAGCCCAGAAATCACAGATGGTAGGAACCTCGAAATGGATAAAACAATAGAAACATCCTGATATCATCCTCAAATCACTGAAGCTCATTACATCCTCAATCCGGTGTGCAAGATCTAAATCTTCAATAAAGAATCACACCTAATTATCATGCATCACAAAAATCCCCAATAAGCACATATGCATGCATCAAAAGTCAAATCCACCAAATCAATCTCAGCATCCGCAATATCATGCCCGACTTACACAAATAATCTGTATAAATAATCCTCGATGCGGGCCTCATCAATATGCACAGCATTCCCGGATAAAGAGAGAGATGATACAGAGGGTACGAGGAGGGCGGGCGAGAAAATTGGGACATAGACAAAATTGGGTGTTCCACACAAGGCGGGAACACCGTCAAAATTGCGGTCCGAAGAGCGGTCTCTCCTCGAACCAGAGAAGATGGTACGATGGATACATAGAAGATGGTGAAGAAGCGGGAAACAAATGACTTGGCGAAGAATGATTGAGCTCAAGCGCCAATATCACGACTCGATGCATGATGAAGAGATATATGTATAAGAGAGATAGAGAGACTCAAAGATGAAAAATGCATGACTCACACGGACGGGACCGTCTACTCTAATAATGAATGGAAAACACAATGAACTCCAAGTCACAATCAATACACAAGGCAACACCCCCAATTCACCTACTCAACACAGTGAAGACCATCAGGTGACGGTCATTTATCTTTTCATTTTTAGAGTTAGGTGAGAATCACAAAAATTGTACAATCACGTAGGAGGCTTGATAGGATTTGGGCTCTACTCCTTAGTGTGTACGTAAGCAATTTAAAACGCATACAATGAGGGGGTTGCTCTCCCCAAAACAAGGAAATCCATCATGTTTTATTTTAAGTCCAATAGAGTTAGCAGTCCCGATTTTATTTAAGTTATCACTTTTTTTTTGGGTATTTTCAATGCACGTGCCTATCGCGGTTCCAATTTCCATTAAGCATCCTAAGTGGTCAAAAACATAGGGAGAAGTCGGAAAAGCCATGCAAGTCGGAAATCGATGATGCATGCTAAGTAAGAAGACTTACAGTGCTTCCCAGCTCTCTCCATGCGGGATGCATAACAGAATTGAAACCTATGCTATATGCAAATGCAAGCCGAAGAAATCGCCCTAGGATAGTAACTGCTATTATCGTGAAGCACCACAAGTCGGTCACTTATCCCTAACCTAAGGGTCCGGTCTTGGCTCACCCCTCCTCTTCTCGACACGCTCGAGTTCAGGAGTAGCGCTTGATGGGGCTCGCTCACGGCACAGGGGTTAAGAGATAAATGAACCGACTGTTTAGATTTGACTAGGTCCAAAACGCACTATAGGTACATGCAAATATATTAGGGTGTTTGGGCCTTAATCTATCGGCAAGCAATTCCTAAGCTAGGGCTCATTCACACAAAATAATAAAAATAAAATAAAAACGAAAAAGTGTCAAAACCGTCGAGGCCCCCAAGGGAACAATCCCTCGGGCAATGGACCTCGGGAGTCGGAGTGTACCTGTGAGAGTCCTGTATTATTACAAAATTCTAAGGGTCACTCTCTCACATAAATATACCTAATAAAATGAAATAATATAAAATGCATAAAATAGAGATTGTCTGCAAAAGTTCTCCGTCTCCTATCATAGATGCTCTCTCCTGTTGGCTGGGCATAGAAGAGCCAACTCCGCCTTGCTGGGGTGCATAGGTCCTCCTAGGAGGTCCTCCGTCGCTTGGCGGTCCCTCGCATTAAAGACAAAAAGAAAGAGATGGTCAGAGCAGTCCATGAATAATATCAAATAAAATTCACTTAAATAAATAAATGAAGGACATGGACAAAGGATCAAATAAATGAACAAATAACCACACAAAATCATACAAAATCCGTTGCCTCCCCGGCAACGGCGCCATTTGATAAACACCCCTCATCGTAGGTCTAAAGAGTATGTCTCACACAAGGCGGAGACAACCGATGTCGATGCGGCGACCCGCAATGAGGTGCATTTAATCAACAATTAACCCACAATCAAAGAATAAAACAATCAAGCTCAAAGGAAGTGTGAATTAATCTTTATTTACTCTACCATAAAATGTATAGGGAACAAGCATGTAGAGGTCGAACCACAGAGAGCAATACAAAAATGCATGAGCCTAGAGGTGCATATCAGTCATCCTTGTGTGTAAGTGGGTTTTTTTTTTATTTTTTTTGTTTTTATAATTTTTATTTTGTTTTTATCTTTTATATTATCTTCTTTTTATATATATATGTATTTTTTTATATTTTATAATTATATATTTATTTATTTAGTAAAGATATAAATATATATATAGAGAGAGATATATATATAAAGAGAGAGGGGAAAGAGTAATAGAATATATACATACATACATGCTTAAAACATATATAGATGTATTTTTTTTATGATTTTTAATATGTTTCTAATTTTTATGTTATTTTCCTGGGATTTTTGTAATTTTTATGTGTTTTAATTTCAAAAATGTCCTTAATATGGGACTAACTAAATAGGCCGAATGAAATTTGGGTTTTAAAAATATAAAATACTTTCAAAAATTACCCAAATTAATTTGAATATATTAATAATAATATATAGGTAATTATAAAAGAGAAATACATCTTTTTGGGGTTTTTAAATCATTTTTCTGATTTTTGTTGGAATTTTGGGGCTTTTTGATTTTTTTTTCAATTTTCTTTTTCCAATTTTTAGGGATTTTTGGACTGACACTAGCATAGGACGAAATACACCATAGGTAATTTTTTTGGAATTTTTAGGAAGGTTTTGATATTTTTTTGGAATTTTATAATCTAGACAGTGAATAAAAGGCATGTTTTTGATTTTTAATAAATGCAAAAATGCACCAAAATGAGAAACTAAAAATATAGCGTGCAAATACAGCCAATCAGTAGCTTAAGTCTATTTTTCCAAGATTTTTTTGATTTAATATGAAGCACAAAATAAATAGACAAAGCCTTCAAAAATTAAATGGCCCGGCAACGGCGCCATTTGATAACCCCGAAGATCGGTGGTCTTAAGTTCCTCACAAGGCGGGAACTTAGTCGCTGAGTCGACCACACAAAATCCGGAATCAATCAACAATTAACCCACAATAAATATATGCAATAAATATCCAAAAATGTGGAGTTAAAATTTATTATAACTCTACATGTAAAATGTGTATAGGTGTAAGCACAAGTAGAGGTCGAACACTGGGAGGCGAAGGGAACGTATGTGATGTTGTGTAATTTATTCAATCCAATGATCATGTCCAATTATTGTTTTAGTGGGTTTTGGTGTTTATAATTTTTTTTTATATTTTTGTTTTTTGTAATTTTTATTTTGTTTTTCATTTTCTGGACTCAATATATATATATAATTATAACATATATATTTTTTTGGAATTTTTCAAAATCATTTTCTAATTTTTTTGTATTTTATAATTTAAACAGTATGAAAATGGCTTCCATTTCATTTTTAATAATCAGGAAAAATGCAAAAAATGCAAAATAAAATATGAGCGTGAACAAGCATGGCAGAGAGCACCTATCCTAATTTTTGTGGATTTTTAGAAGCCATCTAGGTATTTTTAATAAATAGATAAAGAGACAAAAATAAAACAGCCTGGCAGGGGTATTTTTGCAAATAAAATAAGTTACAGGGGCATCAGTGCAAAAATACCTACTGAAATAAACATTTATTTAAAGTTTCGGCATCAAATTACAATATTCAAAAACCGCCAGGGTATACATGCAAAATTTTACGCGCCTCACGTGGGACTGCACGTGAGGCGCGGAAGGACCTAAATGTAATTCTAATTAAGTCAGGGTCCTATCTGCAAAATTTACATTTTATTTACAACGTGCTATATATTTTACAAGATTAAAAATTAAATACAAAAATGGCAGGGGCTAGATGTGCAAATTACCCCTAAAATGCGCGCTGGCGAACGGTTGGGATTTCTTCACTTGCCACGTGTCGCTCATCCAACGGCTGGTACCGCTTCGCCGATGAACGCTTGAGATTAGATCCCGTGGAAGATCTGACGGTTTGAGCACTGCTCCATCGGACGGCTGAGGTTGAAACTGGGCCTTCGTCTTCATCCAACGGCGGAGGAGCTGCGAGGAAGAACAGGGAAGAAGCCTCGCCGAGGCGAGCTTCCTCCGATGAGATCTCGCTCTTCTGCCGATCATCTTCGCGCCTGAAGGTCCAAGAAGCTTCCTGGAAGGTTCCTCTAGTTGCTGGAGGTCTCAGATCGACCAGAGGTTCACTGGAGCGCCCCCGCGAGGTCGGAGAAGGCAAGGGGCTCCAGGTACCTCCGGCGTTCGTGTAACACGTCTCCTGGTGCTTCTCAACGCACCAAACCTGCACAGGAACGAAGCTCGGCTCGAGGCGGTGCTCCTCGGCCCAAAACTGAAGCTGTTAGCATAGGAGATGGGTGAGGGCGGCGATGCTCCGGCGATGCGGAGGAGGTGAGCATCGATTCGCGGATCCAGATGCGAATCCGGTTGGGCAAGGTGGCTGGAAGGTGGAGAAGGCGTAGGGGAACGAAATGAGGGTGGAAGCGAGTCGGGGAAACGGGTAAAGCACGGTGAAAAGCTCGCCGGAGCGGAGCTCCGGCGAACTACGAATCGCCTAATCTAAGCTAACCTATTGAACTAAATGGAAAATAAAAGACGGGAATAAAATGCTGGAACCAAAACCTATCTAAAAATCATAAAATGCGCAGCTCTTATACCTGGGGGCCGCCAGGGAGCAGGGTGGTCGCCGGAGGACCACCGCGACAAAATTTCCCACCTCCTTGGGCGAATCGAGGTGCTGGGAAGCGCCTCCTGTCACGAGGGCTCCGCCAGGAGCTCATTCAAGCTCAAAGAAGGGGATGAAAATGGCCAAATTCGGCGGAGAAGGTGGAAGGAATTATTTATAAACAGTCCGAGGGACCCCCATTGACCGGCGATTATTAAGGAATCGGGGCTATGTACAAGGGATCTAAGTGGACGGCGAGAATCACGGATGAAAGGAGAACAAATCTCATGAAATGACTGTGGGCGATTGATCACTGAGCCACGCGGGAAAAAGGCCAGAAAAGAGGGGAAAAGACAGTTCGCGTCAACTCAGGCGCCTGGGGGCGCAGTTGACCGACCGGTCAACAAACGCCAGAACCTGATTGGTCCACGTCAATCAGAAATTGACCTATTTATTTAACGTATTAAATGAATTAATTAGAATTTTCTTATAAAATAAAAAATGTTCATAAATTAATGTAGTATTTATTTATGATTTTTATTTATTTTTTTGGAATCATTTTATTACGGTTTTATTAAAATATAGTATTTATAAGTATATTTATATACATTTATTTTTATTTTGTTTATTTTATTTTATTTTCTTATTTTATAAATTTATGATTTATTTTTGTGAGTATAAATATATTTTTATTTGCTTTTTATGAGTTTATTTATATATTTAAATAAATAGGTCTATGTATATGTACGTATACTTATAGGTACTTTACCTATATATTATATATTCTTTATTTATTTAACGAATTTTATTTGTTTTTATTATAGATTTGTATTTTTAATATGGTATATATAATATATAAAAATATAGATGAATAAAGAATGAAAGAATAAAATCCCTTTTTATTAGGTAACATAGGTGTTTTGTCTATGTGTTTTATAGACTTATTTTTATTTTACAAATTCTTTTTGATTTTATTTTACTTTTATTATGTACCTGTATTATAGACGTTATTTACAAGATTCTAAAAATATGAATTTATAGAAATAATGAATATTGAATAAAATGAATATTTTAATCAGGCATTATGTACAAGAAGGGCCAAAAACCTAACTTCCATAGATGGACTCCAAAAATTATGAAACCAATTTTATAAAATAGTTTATGAAATGCTATATACAATTAAAGGTGAGTTTGGGTGATTTGGAGTTTTTATTTGCAAGATATTGGTCTGTGAAGTTGAGATTTTTGCTTTTTATTATTTGTATAAAATGTACACTGAAAATTATTTTTGCACAAACTCAATTTTGTATTTTTATTTACATTATTATCTACAACTTTTATGAACAAAGTTTCTTTATTTGATGAATAAATAATTATGTACAAAATAGGTGCCAAAAAATGCATAAATGAATGGATGAATAAATGAGGTATTTATTGTATTATTGGCCCTTATCTCCCCCTACTTTATTCCTTGTCGACCAAGTCCATGCTGGCCTTGGTCTCGGGGTTAGGGTCATAAAATATTTGCAATATTTTATTCCTTTTTCTTTTCTTCTCTTTATTCTATAATTTTGGCATTAAAAACCTTATTCTATGTACAGTAAATACAATAAATAATGAATGCTATTTTATACAAATTAATGCTATTTACATGCATTTGCTGGGGTTTTTAAGGCCAAAATGATAGAATAAAGGTGATGAAATGGAGATTCATCAATACCCCCATTCACTGCGATCCCTTTCCTTTGCCATCAAGGCAGAGGATCATCAGACCTCCCTGATGAACGTCAAATTTTGCCTCTTTAATAATCGGTAATTGTCGTAGTATAGGAGGCAAATTTGGTTCAGCAAAAACCACAGACTTTGAATGTTGTGGAATATTTATGCTTGGTAAGTATACTAAGGTCGAACACAGGGATACGGCAGCCTAATCTGAGTATTGAATTTTGATTCATGAAGTTCACTGTGATTTAATCTCAATTTCAGGTCCATATGCAATTTACAAGGCAATGCAAAGCGATGCTATGATATATGCATTTTTTTATTTTGTTTTTATGCAAGTTAAAGTGATGCATGGGCAAATAATGCAAAGGAATATGCATGATGAATCAAATGCTACAATTATACCCTAAAATGAGAGCAACGTGATATAGAATGAAATTAGGGCCCATTTGAACACAAATCGGTCATCAAGTCCAGCAAGACAAGTAAAGCATGGTCCCATTTTTCACATAAAAAATTACTTAAATTAAAACAGTGCCAAATGGAACAAATAGATATGCTAGAATATAGAGGACAAAATAAGGATCAAAACGACACTAAAATCATGCAATTTGGACCTATGATGCTCAAGTTATGCTAAAAACAGTGCAAGGGCATAATTGTAATAAAAATGCAATAAAATAAAGGGATAAATATTGCATTTAGGTCCCTGGAAGGACCTAAATGCAAATAAAGAAAACCGCCTGGGCCCAGCTGTAATTTTTCCATTGTGCGCAGGGCATATTTGCAATTCTTCAAAACCTGGAGGGCCTCCCTGAAATTACCCAAGCATGTACATGAGGGGACGTGCCTGGGGACCAAAGTGCAAATATCAATTCTTTTAGGGTCGTCCTTGCAATTTACCCAGCACCTCACGTGCTACGTACGCGAGGGGCCAGGCTCGGGAGGAGGCACAACTTCGGGACTACGAAGCATCAACTGGAGGTTCGGGGCGAGGTCTGGTCCGCCTGAGCCTGTAGGCGTAGACAGTAGGCTCGGGTGCCACGTGTCTTCATCATACCCGTTCGATCATGGAGATCGAACGACATCTGTACGTCTTCCTCCGTAGCGGCCCACCGGAGGAGGCGGGTCTCCGGTGAGCTCCCTAGGGCTCCGCCGAGCTCCGCGAGGTCCCCCGATTATCGGAGAAGCAAGATGGGGACCTCACGGAGAAGCTAGTGCTGCGGTGATGCTCCGGAGAGGGTTGGCGTGGGCAATCGGTGGAGCTTCGCCGGAGGATCGAAGCTCGAAGAAGCTCCGACGCGAACTTCGGCCACTGAAGGTTCCTGCACTTGTTAGTCAAAGCTGAAGTTCGTGCGCGTGACGTGCGAAGTGAGTGGAGTGGGATGGAAGCCGGCGAAGGAGGAGAACGTGGTGGCTCAGGCAAGTCCTCCGCCGTGGGGACGGAGGAGTGGAGTCGGGATGCTAGGGGGTTCTGGAGGAAGGAGAAAGGTGCGTGAGGATGCTGGTGGTTGGGTGAAGCTCAGGCGACGGTCAAACGAAGGTGATGGTGGCTGTAGGTGACGGGATACTTCGGAAAAGTGCAAGAAAAAGCACGGAGGGAGAGATCCTCATCGGGGAGGGGAACCCAGTGGAGGAGTTGCTTGGGATGAGGCTCGGAGGAGCCCCGGGGTCGTTGCCCAGCTGGTCAGCAAGCCAGCGAGCTCGGTGGTGGTCGGAGCCACCAGGACACGGCGACGCTCCGTCGTGGGTCGTCACCGAGCGTAAGCCATCGTTGCCTCGACGCCCCGCCTCCTCCGCTGTCACCGGAGGGGCGGGGGAGACTAGGCTTAAACCCAAATTGGTGGACCCTGATCTCAGGTGGCGGGGGAGGGGATTAAATAGCGGAGGGTGACCGGCGGTTACAGGGCGAAGCAGAGGGTTTCGAGGGGGGTTTTAATGGCGATGGTGTTAATGGTGAAGGTCGAGGGGGGTTACGCGAGGTAGACGGAGGATAGGGCTATGCGAGGCGACCGTTAGGACTGGGAGAGGTGGCCGGAGGTGTCGGCCAGAAAAGGAAGGGGGCGGAGGATGCGCGAGGGTTGTAACGCCTGGGAGCGGGGCTACTCGAGGTTGACGACGGTGGTTGGGCCGTTGGATCTTGATCCAACAGCTAGGATGAGTTCGCGAGCGGACGGCCACGATCAGATCCTTAAGATCTCATCGTGTGGTAGAGGGGGGTGTGTATGAGCGGTTAGGATTGACTCGTGGGGGCGATCTAACGGTGCGGGAGAGATAGGTGATGTGGCCAGTGGATAGGCATTGGATGAAGGTAGGATCCGAGGGCTGAGGTGAGGGGCGACGTGGCATGTTGAGGGGCGTTAGATGATGGGTTGATCGGATGGTTATGGAGACGGGGTGTCGTGGCTGCACAGGAGGCGTAGGATGAGGGGTCGATCGAGCGGTGGAGATTGGAGTGAGACGTGGCGGGTGGAGGACCGTTGAAATGGTAGCTGGATCGAAGGGCCTGGATGAGAGCGGAAGTGAGTGGAGGAGATCTAATCTGGGATCAGATCGTACGGCTGGAAATGAAGCCGGAATGGACAGTGGAGATGGACGTGGAGGCGGGGTTGATCCAACTGTTGGAAATGCGAGCCCACGGCGAGCCATTATGCAATAAATGTTATTGCACATATCATTCCCTGATCTGAAATGAAGAATGAATAATTTGTATAATAGGTCCCTTAGTACAATTAGGGTTATGTACCATGGCCATCTTAATAATCATACAGCTGTTGATTCAACTATTGAATCATAGAGGCTGGTGCTTGGATGAATATCTAAAGAGTTAGATTGAGGACTCATCAAGCACCGTCAAATGATTATTAAGAGATGATCTCCAGCCTGAGTAGGAGATGGCAATCCTTATCTCTTTAGGCTGATATCTGACCGACCTCTTGATGCAGGTCCTCTGCATAGGAATAGGGATTCGGAGGTGTCAGATTAGTTAGGTCAAAGAGTTGACTTAACGAGATCGAGATAACCAAAGTCCTATATCATATGCTGTCATGATATAGGCACGCATCCTCTGACCGGAGACAGATGTGTTGCTATATGTCCAAGTATGTACATTTGGCAGACCAATAGGTTGATGACCTAATCAAGGTCTATACACCGGCGCGCTGGTGTGCATATAAGGGCATATGAGTAATACGATCTCTCAAAGGGATCATACAGGTTCAGTTACTGAACCGGAAGACATGAGCTCACTCATGAGATATTGGGAAGAATCAAATTCCATGCGCATGATCGTCTCGCTTTGGAAGCTTGACTGAATTTGTAGGTTTGATATATGTTTTTAGTATATGATCAAGACCTAGGTATGATATACACTTTTGGAAAGTGTATGATCGATACCAACTCCCAATGATCGAATGAGAAACTTACTGATAAAACCATGAAGTAAACAGTATAAAGTTGATCCAATACTTCGGGTTTAGTCTGAGTCTTCCAGTATGCAGGATGTACAGGTATTGGGAATACCTGAGGGTGATTTGATCATAAACGGTTGTATAACCATGACGCTTCCATTCCTAGGGAGTGATGAAACGGGTCTGGATTTTAGTGACTCCTCTCAGTAGAGAAGTGATCTGATCTTGGTCCAAGTGTTGGACATTGATCTGAATGTGATTCAGATACAATGAGAAGATTAGATTTACAGTCTTGATTTAATCAAGCATCTATGGGAGGCCCGCGATCTGGATTTGAGATATGATCTCAATATCCATGTCACTATACGTGGAACAATACAATCGCCCTGTCCTTATCTCCAAGTATCTGCGGAGAGATTGCATTATTCTTGAAGGGTTCAAGAATAATTCCATAAGATCTAAGCAATGAAGAAATAATGATTAAATGTGATTTGATCATCTTGATGTGTGAAGAAATTATCCAATTTAATTAAATATGATTTAATTAATGTGGATAAGAATAATGTGGATAGAAATATCCAATTATTCATAATATATTATAAATGTGATTTATAATGTATTAGAGAGAGCTAATTATAATTTATATGTGTTGATTAATTATTATGTGTATTGGATACACATTGTGTGATTAATTAACAATATGAATTATATGTTGTTTTGGGTTGTGAATATGATTCACAATTTTTTCCATGGCAAGAATGCAATATTCTCAAAGATAATTGTGAATTATTTTTTGGAGAATAAAATCCAACAAATTTGTTGCAAATAAATAAGAGAGAAAAATCAAGGAGATATGCAATCTCATGGGAATCCATGAGATTGCCTCCTTGGACTCCCATAGTGGGCGGCACACCATTCCTATATGGAATGGGTGGCCGTCCAACATGGAAGGTGCATGGAGATGAAATCTCCATGCACATTCTCTCCTTATTTGTTGGGTTGATTTAGGACTAAATTATATTTGATTTTTTCAAATATATTTTAACCTAAATTTGTTGCTTTTGACAACAACAATCTTGGCCATTGGATTGACACAAATCAATCTCATCCATTGATTTTATGTGTCCCATGGATTGAGATCCATGGATCCCAAAACCGAATAAATAGAGAGGCATTCTATGCTCTCTAAGGACTTGCAATATTAGAGCTCTCTCTCCCTCATTTCTTCATGCACGCCAGCCCTCTCTCTCTCTTGTTGGTGGCCGTCCACCATACCCTAGAGGAGAGAACCGTCGTCGCCTTCGCCACTGCGCCGCCGCTTCGACGTTCTTCGGTTCTCCGTCTTCTTGGAGAGTTCCTCTCACGAAGGAGACGTTTGATCTCGTGCGACGAGATCAGGAGCAACCATGCTTGGATCATCTTCTTGGATTGCGAGGACAACACGGTTCATCCCCGCGCTCGCAAGCAGTCTCGCCGACGATCGGACTTGAGACAGGAGGTCTCTTCCTTTAGAGACTTGATCAACCACGCTTCAAGAGGTATTGCATTATACTTGTTGTGGTTATAGATGAAACGATCTGAGAATGGTTCTCGGATCATGTGGTTTCATCGAATAAAATTTTTTAAATTCCGCTGCACCGAACAACTAGTGCGACTAGTCGTTCTTCGTCGTATCCGATACGACGATCACACTTCCGTGATGCGCTTGAGGATAATTCCATATCCTTCAAGTGGTATCAGAGCCTTAGGTCGACGGTTTCGAATATGATTCGAAAAACCACGGATGACTTGGGTTCGTTAAGGTCGCGAAAGATGTTATCGCATTTGATTTCGCAGATCTGTTTAGTAAATAAATTCAGCACTGTTTAAATTGTTTAAACACGAATTTAATTTTGTTCCTCATTAAATAAGGAAACCATAGGATCTGAGTTTACGTAAATCGGATTTCGTATGCTCTAGATATAGTTGTTTTAATGAACATGTATACACTGTTGCGGGAACTGTAGATCTGAACGTGATTAAAATGTTAATTACTGTTTAGACTTGCCTCGAAATGCGTGTAACATCACTTGGATTCTGTCCTAAATCAAATTAGCAATCTATGAAAATTGATTTTGTCTAATTTGGATTTAATATGATTGAGATATGCTAATTTTAGTAAGAGGGGGTCACTGCTGAAATTACAGTCCTAATCTAGAACCAAGTGATTGTCAATTAGTGAAATTAATTGTTAATTTCGTGAAATAATCATGAAAAATATTTGTGAAATATTTGAAGATGATTATTTACATAATTGACTTGGCCTCAACCAATTAATTGATTAGATTTGATCTAAATCTTAATTGGAAACACATTCATCAAACTTAATGTTTGATTGGTGATTGTCATTTAATCATTTAGTGAAATTAAATTGTTTAATTTCCTAGAATAATTGTGCATAAATATTTGTGAAATATTTGATGATAATTATTCCCTTAAATGACATTGCCTTAACCAATAATTGATTAAGATGTGATCTAAATCATAATTGGAAACCACAATCTTTCAAACTTGATGCTTGAATAGGATTTGGGAATTTGTCTAGCAAATTTCCTTATAATCAAAAATATTTTGATTATTACTATATGGTACAATTTCGGTTGAAGAACCGATGATCATCTCAAGTACAAATTAATCAATTTGGCATTATCCTTTCCCGAGGCGGATATGGTGCCTAGTCGGAGAGCATTGGGGTTGCGGGTTGCAACGTATGTGGTCCGTCCCACTCTCGTCGATACTGGCCATGACAGCGGGTAGGGCTGGGATAATGTCCGAGGGATTAAGATGTATTTTTCTAATTATTAAAATTCGAATTAATACGTATTTTGAGATATTACCATATATGTATTCAAGTAAAATAATCAAGTTTGATTGATTGAATTGGATTGATAATTAATTTAATATGATTAAATTGATTATGTCCAATTGAAATACTCTAATATGATTAGAGCTAATAATTCCCTTGGAAGAATTAATTATGTGAATGTGATTCACGATAATTAATTAAAATTTGAATATGAGGTGGAGGATCACATAAGTGACATCCATGGTATCCCGTCAAGGCGGAGGGTTCCGTCGCCAGGGATTGCATGTGGGAGACACCTGTCCGAAGTGACAGCTCTTGTATGCAAGCGCATCTGGATCGGGCTCTTCGCTTCTCGAAAGAGTAAGGACGTATGCGTAGTGACCCCAATATCGGGTCCTCATATTATTGGGGCGATATTGGATTGCGCATAGCGAGTTGTATTCCTGTTGACGGTTGGTTCTATTAATGACTGGTCAACATCGCCTTAGGGGTGGTGGGCCCAGGTGTTAAAGACCGAATTGGGAGATGCAAGTTGGACTTGCAAGGCGGAATGTGTTCCCGCTTCTTTTTATCCGAGTTGTAGGTTCTCATATTATTGGGATGCAACAAAGATAAGGAAGGAGATCCCAAATCTTGCTTGAGATATAATGGTAAGTATATCTCTTACATTGAAAGTGATTAAGGGAATGAACTTTCAGTGTTGACAAGGCCAGACAACTTTGATATAAAAATTCCTAAATCAAAGTAAAATATGTATATATAAATACATACATTTATGCAAATTTCTTATTTCAGATAATCCTTCATTAAAACCCACTCAATGATATACTCAATAGTAACCAGTGAAATATCTTGGATTGGACTCATGATCCAGATATTATACTTGCAATTGAACACATAATGTATGTGGTTGCAATATGCAAGTCTCCTCATACTAATGAGGAATGACAATTAAATAGATAATAGGACTACAACCCTAGGGTTTGTATGTCTCTATAGTCTTGGTATCATCAAATGTGCTTTGGAAGTGACATGTTGATGATGATCATAATTGTCATATAATCCTTATAAAATCAATGAAGATTTTCTGGCATACATATGTGCTCTTGACATTTAATCATGAGTAACATGGTTCTCTGCATCATGCAGAATGGTAGCTCTATAAGAGATGATGTATTCAAAAATGTTTGAATACCTACCTGAACCAATGTTTTAAGAGTTTAAATGGATGTAGATGATGAGTGTCATCATTCTGCTTTTTATACTCTAGTTATTCATGAAGCTTCATAACATTCATATTGTATGAATTTAAGGAAGCATGTATAAATGTTGAAAAACTCTTACTTTGAATTATTTTTGAATTTAAAATAAGAGATCCTCTGTCCTGAGCAATGGTTGCTCGTAGATAAAGGGAGCGCAATGGAAGCATGGGTTGGACCCAAGAAAGAAGGAAAGTCAAAGAGTTGATTGGACTTCTGTGACTTCCATATGACATCCAAAGAGTTGGATGAATGCCAATACTGTAATAAGTTGATGTGTTGATAGTATGACTATCAAGTCTGTCTAGAATCCTTAGAAAAGGACTCGGATGGAGCATCAGAATAATATACATAAATCATTGATATTGACTTACTTATTGAATAAGATAAAGTCAAATAATTGTATCTCAATCTTCTGATGACATTCGCAATGGGTTGCATATGTTTTAGAAGACCAGAAAATTTGATCTTAAGGTCTATAGTTATCCACATGGATATTGATGCAGTTGTTGCAACAATCTCTGCTGGATTGATAGACTTGTTAATTTCAGTGGGAGAGCCCTTAGTCTTAGAGAATGTCTCTGTGACCTAGATATTAGAATACACTCATTGTTTATTTCTAAATGTTGGAAATAAACATGAATTCTGAGGTAGAACTATCATAAAGAATTATGATGGAGATATTTCAGATAGTAATCTAAAATCTGGTGGACTCCACTAAATTAGAAAAATTAATGAATGGTTCATTAATATTTCTAAATACTGAAATTAAAACCTTTATAAGATCAATAGGAGGATGAAGATCATTTGACAATGATCTAGCATCAAGCCTTGGACATTTGTTTATTGATTTGATCAATAGAGTAATAAGAGATGAAACTTTAGAATGTCTAAAATTTCAAAACTTACATACTTATGAATATTGTATTCAAAGTAAAAATGTCCAATACACCCTTCTTCGGTAATGGTGTAAGATGCCAAGGTATTCAGGATCTCATACATATTGATGTATGCGGATCATCTATATCATAGTAAACATTGTGGATATGTGATATCTATTGATGATTATGTATGATATGAGATTTCTTCTCTTCACCTAAGAAACCTTTGAATTGTTCAAAGATTTCATTATTTTTGGTTTAGAACCAAAGTTTGAAGGAAGATAAAATGAATTTGATCTAATCTAGGTAGCAAGTACCTACTAGATAAATTCGAAGAATACCTTATGGAGATATGAATATCATTTCTATCTCAATACTCCTAACACACCTTAACTCAAAAGAGTTATAGGTAGATACAATTGGATCATGTGTGACATGATCTTATCAATGTTGATTTTTAGCATAATTATCCCTTAGTTTCCAGGTATATATGTGTAGTAGAGACTAAAATGTATATCCTTAATAAGGTTCCATGTATGTTGGAATCTAGCACTTGAGAGTGCTGCTTCATTAGGAAAATAAAGGATGGTATTGGATACCTACTTTATGACCTTGAGATTCTAAAATATCTCATCTCCGAGAATGTGATTCTTAGAGGTTGAGACTCTTGAGAATCAAGATGAAAATGAAGAGGAACTCATTTATAATGAGACTCCTGAAATTGGAAACTAAAAGGACAATTAAAGATGAAACATTAGTACCTCTTCAAATAAGTTTGAGGATGGATTCCATGTGTTAGAGAAATCTGACAATGATCGAACTTCATGTGATGAAGCTTCTGAAGATCATAGCATGGATAGATGGATAGCAATAAAAGTCTAATGTAGACTTCATATACAAGTGTTGTATATGGACCCTCGAGGATCCACCTATATGGGTAAGACCTGTAAAGGTGTAAATGGATCTTCAAGAGACAGGGAACCTGATGGGAAGGTAGAGATCTTCAAAGCACGGTTCGTAGCCATAAGCTACACACTGGAAAAGAAGACATTGCTTGCAATGAGACTTGCTCTTCGGTGACCATGCTTAAAACCGTCAGAATATTGCTAACCTTAGCTACACAACTTGACTATTGCATCTTTAAGATGTAAGTCAATATTGTATTCCTCTACGAATGCCTCTTTGAGGATATTCATATGAAGTAGCCCCAGGGCTTCATGGTTGAGGAAAGCAAGGTGTGCAAGCTAAGGAATCCATCTATGGACTCAAATAAGCTTCTTGAAGTTGGATCATAAGATTTGATGAAATTATAAATGTTATGATTTCAGATAGAATCTGGATGAGCCATGTGAAGCTTAGTGGGAGTGCCTTTGTGTTCATCGTGCTAAATATAGATAATATCCTAATCATTTAGAATGATATAAGGATGATAATAAGTGTTTTATCATCTGGTTGTTCCATAACTTGAGATATGATCTCAAGGATACCTCTTAGATCTTAGTTCTGAAGTTGTTCAGGAGCAAAGAGAAGAGGGTATTGGGACTGTCACATTAATAGTACATCTTGGGCTTATTCCATTTTATGGAAAATTCCAGTAATGGCTTCCATCCCTTCAGATATGGTACTGACCTATCTAAAGGGATAGCACCTCAAAGAGTTGAGGAAGAGAATGCTAGAACTACTTGCCTTTGGGCATCAGTTCTGAGAAGCCGGGTGTGTGCTAGATGTGTACAAAAGCCAGATGGCTGCCATGCAGTGGGAGTAGTAAACTGTTACTAATCCTACTATGGAAATAAAACACTTGGTTGCAGTAATAACAAAATCTTCATAGATGACAAGATTTTTGAGATAGTGATCTTGAAGTCTTATCTTCAAAAACTTAAGACTTTATAGATAGAGATCTAAAAGGTCTTAATTGTGGATACCTTAAGAGATAGTGATCTCCAGGAATACGGGTATTCTGATAAGGATTATGGAAATACTGGTTATGATAATTGTTAAGTTGTAGTGTCAAAGACACTGTAACTAACTAGATTGAGTATTGATTGCATAAGATGCAACATTCGCATGAGATGCGAACGCTATTACTGGGGATATGCAAGTGCCGTAAAAGGACTTGGCGTAGTCTTGCGGAAACAGAGTGACTGATCAACTTACCTAGTTATTTTCTAAATAGCCTATGATTGTCACATGAGTGCGGGTTTAAATGATTATCCCATTAATGGCTCTTTGGGCTAGTGGGAGATTGTTGGAAATGCGAGCCCACGGCGAGCCATTATGCAATAAATGTTATTGCACATATCATTCCCTGATATGAAATGAAGAATGAATAATTTGTATAATAGGTCCCTTAGTACAATTAGGGTTATGTACCATGGCCATCTTAATAATCATACAGCTGTTGATTCAACTATTGAATCATAGAGGCTGGTGCTTGGATGAATATCTAAAGAGTTAGATTGAGGACTCATCAAGCACCGTCAAATGATTATTAAGAGATGATCTCCAGCCTGAGTAGGAGATGGCAATCCTTATCTCTTTAGGCTGATATCTGACCGACCTCTTGATGCAGGTCCTCTGCATAGGAATAGGGATTCGGAGGTGTCACATTAGTTAGGTCAAAGAGTTGACTTAACGAGATCGAGATAACCAAAGTCCTATATCATATGCTGTCATGATATAGGCACGCATCCTCTGACCGGAGACAGATGTGTTGCTATATGTCCAAGTATGTACATTTGGCAGACCAATAGGTTGATGACCTAATCAAGGTCTATACACCGGCGCGCTGGTGTGCATATAAGGGCATATGAGCAATACGATCTCTCAAAGGGATCATACAGGTTCAGTTACTGAACCGGAAGACATGAGCTCACTCATGAGATATTGGGAAGAATCAAATACCATGTGCATGGTCGTCTCGCTTTGGAAGCTTGACTGAATTTGTAGGTTTGATATATGCTTTTAGTATATGATCAAGACCTAGGTATGATATACACTTTTGGAAAATGTATGATCGATACCAACTCCCAATGATCGAATGAGAAACTTACTGATAAAACCATGAAGTAGACAGTATAAAGTTGATCCAATACTTCGGGTTTAGTCTGAGTCTTCCAGTATGCAGGATGTACAGGTATTGGGAATACGTGAGGGTGATTTGATCATAAACGATTGTATAACCATGACGCTTCCATTCCTAGGGAGTGATGAAACGGGTCTGGATTTTAGTGACTCCTCTCAGTAGAGAAGTGATCTGATCTTGGTCCAAGTGTTGGACATTGATCTGAATGTGATTCAGATACAATGAGAAGATTAGATTTACGGTCTTGATTTAATCAGGCATCTATGGGAGGCCCGCGATCTGGATTTGAGATATGATCTCAATATCCATGTCACTATACGTGGAACAATACAATCGCCCTGTCCTTATCTCCAAGTATCTACGGAGAGATTGCATTATTCTTGAAGGGTTCAAGAATAATTCCATAAGATCTAAGCAATGAAGAAATAATGATTAAATGTGATTTAATCATCTTGATGTGTGAAGAAATTATCCAATTTAATTAAATGTGATTTAATTAATGTGGATAAGAATAATGTGGATAGAAATATCCAATTATTCATAATATATTATAAATGTGATTTATAATGTATTAGAGAGAGCTAATTATAATTTATATGTGTTGATTAATTATTATGTGTATTGGATACACATTGTGTGATTAATTAACAATATGAATTATATGTTGTTTTGGGTTGTGAATATGATTCACAATTTTTTCCATGGCAAGAATGCAATATTCTCAAAGATAATTGTGAATTATTTTTTGGAGAATAAAATCCAACAAATTTGTTGCAAATAAATAAGAGAGAAAAATCAAGGAGATATGCAATCTCATGGGAATCCATGAGATTGCCTCCTTGGACTCCCATAGTGGGCGGCACACCATTCCTATATGGAATGGGTGGCCGTCCAACATGGAAGGTGCATGGAGATGAAATCTCCATGCACATTCTCTCCTTATTTGTTGGGTTGATTTAGGACTAAATTATATTTGATTTTTTCAAATATATTTTAACCTAAATTTGTTGCTTTTGACTACAACAATCTTGGCCATTGGATTGACACAAATCAATCTCATCCATTGATTTTATGTGTCCCATGGATTGAGATCCATGGATCCAAAAACCCTATAAATAGAGAGGCATTCTATGCTCTCTAAGGACTTGTAATATTAGAGCTCTCTCTCCCTCATTTCTTCATGCACGCCAGCCCTCTCTCTCTCTCTTGTTGGTGGCCGTCCACCATACCCTAGAGGAGAGAACCGTCGTCGCCTTCGCCACCGCGCCGCCGCTTCGACGTTCTTCGGTTCTCCGTCTTCTTGGAGAGTTCCTCTCACGAAGGAGACGTTTGATCTCGTGCGACGAGATCAGGAGCAACCATGCTTGGATCATCTTCTTGGATTGCGAGGACAACGCGGTTCATCCCCGCGCTCGCAAGCAGTCTCGCCGACGATCGGACTTGAGACAGGAGGTCTCTTCCTTTAGAGACTTGATCAACCACGCTTCAAGAGGTATTGCATTATACTTGTTGTGGTTATAGATGAAACGATCTGAGAATGGTTCTCGGATCATGTGGTTTCATCGAATAAAATTTTTTAAATTCCGCTGCACCGAACAACTAGTGCGACTAGTCGTTCTTCGTCGTATCCGATACGACGATCACGCTTCCGTGATGCGCTTGAGGATAATTCCATATCCTTCACCAACGGCCCAGGAAGCGCGCCAGGTGGCATGAGATGAAGCGGGTCGCGTGGCTGCTCTAGAGAGCGCCACGTGGCCCAATGAGAAAATTCAGAGAAAAATACAAAGAAAATTAGAAAAGAAATAGTTAGAGGTCGATTTAAGAAAAAGTCAAAACATGAAAGTTGCTCAGCTCGGCGAGATCTACAACCTTCATGTTGATCAAAAAGCCAAAAGAGGTCATTTGTACAAAAAGTATTTTTGGGGTATTTCTAAGGGGATAAAAACACCTGATTTTGTGGTTTTGAGATGTTTTTGTGTTTTTTTAGTGTTTTTAATGGTCAGTGATTTAAGGACAATTATTCTACCTAATTTTTAGGGATTTTGAGGATAAAATTATTTCAAGAAAAATTAAATACAATAAATTAAAGGTAATTTATATACAATATAATACATGATAAAAATAAGGAATTACAGGTGATTTTTATTGGATTGATTAAGCAGGGGGTTTAATTTACGGCTTTTAGCATGATGAACACGAGATTCATCACTCCCCCTTCAACACCCCCTCCAGATCCCCATTTTGCCTCATAACGTATGTATGCACCTGCTTCGGCTATCACTTACTCGTGTTGCAGGTTTTCTCTTCATTGGCATAACTTCAAGCAGTGCTCTGTTCTAGATCTCTCTACATCCGGTGAGTGTGCATCACCACCACACTCCAGAAGTCTTCGCTCATCTTCCATTGCTCGAGTTTCATCACCAACCTTTCAGGATACTTCATAGACCTTCAGCGACTATAGGAGGATGAGGAGGAGGAGCTCGAGCAACCTCGCTGGAGCTCCACCAGGTTCACCGCAGAATAGATGAGGAGGGTGACCTACGAGCTACAAGTGTCGTTGGATGGCACCCTCCCGGTGCCTATCCAATGGCTCAGTACATACCACGTCACTCGCCCGAAGCATGCTAGGCTCGGTGGGAGAAAGCCTCGCTCGAGTCTCCTTGATCCGCCCATGTGGCCCGAGGTACCTACATCGGCCCAACCCAAGCCCGAGCCTCCACTTGCGTGTTCCTCATGTGTCAGCTCAGGAAATTTGCAGCCATACGCATGTTGCTTCTCCAATTTGCAGATAGGTCCTTCCTAGGTGCATGCCTCATGTGGTGCAACTAGAGAAACTACATGAGGGTCCTACCAATTCTAGATAATTAACAACTATGCCCCCACGTGCTTGGATATTTATTGGGAAGGCCCTTGCGGCTTATATTTATTGCAAAAATTCCCCTCATGGGCCTGTTTGTGATGTTTCTTATGATTATTTCTATATTTTTGTTTGCAATTATGCCCCCTGAACTCTGCTTCAAAACTTGAGCATATGGGCTCATTTTAACATGATTTCAATTGCATTGTGGTGTTTTTTTATTTATCTACCTGTTGGCATATTTAATCTCCTGATTTCACATTAGAATAGGGTATTTTATTTGAGATATATTATGTAACCTCGCTTGCTTATTTAAATGTCATTAATCAAAATTGTAGTTATCTTAATTGCATCAAATCTTAATGAAACCAATCACATTGTGTTGCATTATGTTCATCTATTTTAAGTTGCATGAAAATCAACTAAAAAACATGATGTTCATTTGTGCGATTTTGCATTATATTGTATATTCTTGACCTAAGTAAATTAATCACTTAACTTAGTCATTAAGATCTGATTAGTCACATTAGATAGCTCGTGTCCCTAGGATCAACCCTCTTATCCCGGGTTAAATAAATACTAAAATTAAGCCCCCTTCATGGAGATATTTATGCTCAATTTCTGACAGATAGCTAAGTGGCCGTATTACAACGAATACAAAATAACTTAGCCATTTAGCAGTTCATCAGATGGTGTCGTTGCTAGGGATACAACTTGTCTTTTTTATTTATTAGATTTTAATATTTAATTAAGTTAATTTTTTATATTTAGGTAAAACTCGGTTTTGTGATTTCTTTTCATTATCTTATTTTTTTGACATGTTAATTATTTCTCTTGATTAGATATCCAATTCTCGTACTTTATGACAGGGCCTTTGGAGACTAAGAATTCTCGGGAGACACAGAGGCGAGGAATTGGGAGCTCCCGCTACAAGGAGCCACAAAAGCAATTCAAGAATTTAATTAGCATTGTTTCATTCATTTTTGTATAGTATGTAATAATCGCATTTATAGTGATCCTCGTTTGAGGACTAACGCCTGTAATAATAGACTTGGACATTTAAGGTATATGGAGCATGTTTTACCTCTAACTCGAGTGGGGCTCTACTTAAGTGTTTGATTCTAGGGTTAGGCATGTCACTCTCCGAGCATCTTTTATTCCATATCATGATGTCCTTAATCATATCATAGGACACACTAATAAGCATCTATGAGATTCACTTTATCTCAATAGATTCGTAAGATGCACGTAAACATTGCTTCACTTAACCAAACAACATGATTTCTTTCCCGTCAATAGAAGCATGTTTAGGATGCAGATTTTTCTCGACTTGCATTCACTTAACGTAGATTTAAATTCAATCTTGCACAACACATGGACGGAGCTGGGAAGCACTGTAAGTATTCCTTTGTCGGGCATGCATCATTGTTCCTCGTTTGCATCAGCTTTTCTTGATTTTCATCTTGATTTACAACTTAGGATTAAATGGAATCGAGATTGGACGGTAGACATGAATGATTGCTTACTTAATATTAATCTCAGAAACAACCTAAGCTTAAAATTGGGATTGAATTATGCTAGTCAACTTTAATAAAATGGAGTCAAAAATAAAACTTGTACTATGGGAGCGCAAACCCCGACACTATTCGCATGTACATTGTGCATATTGGGAGGTGAGAACGCATCCCTGGGATTGTTCCCAAACCCCATCATGAAACCTAGCGTAATTAGACACATATCTTGGATGATCACTAATAAAATTGAAAAGATAATATAACTGACATTTGTTTGGTCTTCATATGTGAGTTGGTGAAAATCAAATGTGTTTGTTTGATTGGTTTGATCCTTTATTATATTCTTAGAAACCACTCTCGTTAAGCCCTACACTCCATTTCACATTTGAAGATTCAATCATCTAATAAGATTCAATCTAACCCTAACGGGTGTCCCACTTCCCCGTCCTTAGTTCCATACTTAGCATACTTAGGTACTATTCAGCCTAAGTATAAGGAGAACCAAGTCTCCCTGATTGTTCATCTCGGGTCCCTTCAACTTTATGTCATATTGCTTTGCTTGGGATCTTCTCAGCCTAAGTATAGGGGAAGCCCGTATCGCCATCCATTTCTATTCATTTCTCATTGATCCCGTTTCTGGGCCTCTTATTATACTTAGGTTATTTTTAACCTAAGTATAGGGGGAGATTCGATTCAATTCTTGTATGTACTTATGTATTTAACATGAGCTATGGTTTCATATCACTTAGTGCTATGAAGACATAGCACAAGCTAAGTATCAGGGGTGTACCGCATATATTTCATATATACTTTAGACATAAGTAATAGTTTCAAGTTTCAATTTTTTTGAGGATAGGGTAAACTATCTTTTGAACTGATTTGTGTAAAAATGCTCGTAAAACGATTCGAAAATTTTTATAACTATGTGACATTGCTTTTGAAAAATATTTTATAATTTTTTGAAAAATGGGATTTTACATGCATTAGAAATCATTTGTAAAATGTTTTAAAAACATATATTATGTGACATGGTTTGTAAAATGATTTCAAAAATCTTTTAAAAAATGAGGATGAAAATGAGACTAACTTGTGTTTGCAAATAACTCTAACTTCATTTAAAAACAAAAAAATGAAAAATAAAAATCACAGAAATACTAACCTAATAAGTTGGTCTAATCCCTGACACTATCTCTATCATTCAAGACTTGAGGAATAAAGAAACTTTGATTTATGAGGCTTTTATGATTCTGAGTTAACCAACCTTAGTCATCAGAGTTTAAGACTTAATAATTCACACTTCCCTAGTTTGAAAGATATGGGTGCTATATTGCACACTCCATCTCTACCATAAAAAATATGACACGCACCTCACTTGCACAACTGTATTTATGATGATACGAGTTGAGGTTTCACTTGAGGAACGTGGATTTGAGATTTGAGTTTGGATCTGATTTAATGATGCTTGAGGATGAGATAAAATCGATGGAGGCTTCATGAAACATGAGTGCCAGCAACATTAGCCATTATGAGAACAAGTTCCAATACTATCTCTTGATATTTACCTATGTGTTAGGGCGTGATCGATGAATGTCCATTTCACACATTTATTCTTTCATTTTGGCCTTAAGTTCCTAGTTAAATGCATGTATATAGAACTAATTTATCAAAATAACATTCATCTATTGATATAAGAACACTACATTAAATTATGTATTTAATTCTAAAATAAAAGAATAAAGGCAAAATACAAAGGATGAAGTGTCGAAGACACAGAGTGACCCTACCACAAGATCCAGTCATCATGATGACTTCATCGATGAGAAATAAAGTAGGGGGAGATAGGGCAAATCAATTGTATACAAAAATAGCCTAAAACCCTTATTTTTATTTAGTAATAATTACATTTCTGGACTATTTTATTTTCCTATTTTTATTCCTCAAAAAATAAAACCTTCTATACGAAAGTTGTACATAAAAGTCCAAAGAAAAATACAAAATTGATTTCATTCAAAATAATGCATAGTTTGCTCGAGACACACAGAATAAAGGATCGCAAAGAAAACTTCCCAAACATGTATCTTCTCCAAATTGATTCAAAATTGACCAAACTCACTTCATTGTTCATAAAATTAAATTATATATTTAATGAAGGTGATTTCATTCAATTTGGAGTTTAGATGCAAAAGTTAACTTTTGGGCCCTCATTGTGCAATATACATGTTACATTAATTAGTATACTTATTCCTTATATTTTTCACTATCTTATACTTTTATATATTTATAACTATTATTCAAAACACATGTAAATAGTAAAAGTAGAATAAAACTATTAAAATTTCATAAAAATAAATAAAATATTAAACTACATAGATGAAATATACCTATATAATGTGTATACTTATTTATTTAAGTAAATGAATAAATTCATAAAAATAAAATAAAAATATGTAAATTTATGTTTAAATAAGTTATAAATATATAAATTATGTACATAAAATAATAATATATACAATACAAAATAAAAATAAAATACCATATATAGGTAAAAAACCTATAATTATATATGTAAAAACCAACACCTAATAAATCACCTTATAAAAATAAATAAAAATCATAATAAAATACTAAATAAAATAATAAATATTTTTTATATTTTGAGTTTTATTCAGTTAAATAAATTTCTATTTTCCTTTTATTTATTTATTCTTTTATTTCATGTTTTCTCTGCTTGCGGCCAGCGTGGACCAATGGGAGGTGAGTCTTAGTTGACCTCGGTCAACTCCTCATCCCCCAAGAGTCTACGACTGTCAAGAGCTGGACACCTTGATTTCTCTGATTTTTGACACCTGAGGCTTTTGCTATTTTCTCTAGATTCCTTTTATGACTTTTGCTCCTCGTTCTATGCTCTTTTACGCCTTATTGATTCCTCGAACATTGGACCACTGAATCAAGTTGTTGACATGGTCAAATTGTGCCTTGGACATGTATCTACCTCGATCCCATTTTTGAATCTAATCTCGCTCTACCATCTGAAACCCCTCTCTTATTTGTGCTTGAGGTTGTTGGTGACAACAACAACTTCGCCGAAGTGTTGGCTTGGTAAAGGAGTGCCCGGAGGTGGTGATCCGAGCTCGTCGGAGCTGCTTCATGTGGAGCTCCTCCTTGGCTCCCTTTTTAGGTACGAGCTATTTTCTTGCATTTTATATATCTTTTAGTTCCTTTAATGTAGTGTAGTTTCAACTTGATGTAATTTCTGTGTGTTTTAGCTTAGATCTCTAGATGTAAAGTTCGTCGGAGATAGTGCTCTGACCATTGTTCCGCTCGTGCTACGTCTCGTTTCGAGTCCATTTCACTTCCATATTCTTCCCCTTCATGTTCTACTCCAAGACCCTCCATTCCCTCTGATTCCTCTTAGATCAGGAGATTAAGATCTCCTCCTCCGCGGCTCATTGGTGACCTCTGCCATGACTCCACCACATTCATTACCATCAAATAAAGGGATGCACCATATTTGTTTTTATTCCCTCTGGCTAACAATGTAGGTCTTGAACCCACAGGACCCCATCTGGGTCTAATTCGATCGAGGAGACCAAGCTCCAGGTTGTTGCATGTTGCCTCATTTCCAGGCCTCCACTGAGGTATGGACACCATTGAACCCTCCATTAGCTACGGAATCGTCCCACAAGTGCATAGAGCTCATCAGAAGAGATTGAGGTGACCAGAGTCATGCATGAGGATGGATTAAAGCTCTCCCTTGAGTTGTTCTTCATCAGTTCTTCTTGAGCTGCTCCAAGATGTTGGATGAAGAATGAGCTCCAGAATGTACAGCCATCGTCGGATGTGAAGCCTCATCTCTGTCAGATCTCCGTGGAGATCTCTCCACCACTTATCTGTGAAGGGGTACCGAGCGCCCAAAGCCATTGATCAGTTTCTGTGGATAGAGATACACCGTTCATCAACGCGATCAGGAGGGTTATTTTGCAAACCTCCTCTATTTTTGCATTTTATTTTTAGTCCTTCAACTTTTATTTGTAGTTCAAATATTTCTACAATATTTATTCTTTGAACCGTAAACTTTCCCCTGATTGCAGTTAGGTCCAATCCACGTCAACTCATGTGTTCGTGCACGTAAGGGGTTGGATATTTTGCATCTGTACCCCTAAGGGTTATTGTATTTTTGTTTAATCCTAAAATCTTTAATATTAGTGTAATACTTTTTTGGTATATTATCATATTGGATCTGGAAATTTTGAATATTGGAGAGATACAACTGTTAGTGTGGATAATGTTTTAAATTGTGGAAAAATTTCATGTATATTCTTGAATTTGTTTAATACATTATTTAATGCTAAGAAACTTTAAGAAAATTATGTTTAGGTCTATGTACTATAGATTTAATTTTACGATTGTATTTTAATTATTAAAAGTAATATTTTCCATCTAAAAATTATAAGAAAATTATCTTAAGTGCCTAAAATCATAATATATCACATCTATATTTTAAAGATAACTAAAATTATTTTCTATTTATAGAAATATAAAATCATTGTATTTTCTCCTATTTTACATTTAAAATCTATAAAAGTATAAAAAATGTATTACAAAATTCCTAAAAAATCATGTGTATTTATTTATGCACATTTAATTTTCGACCATTTATTTTTGCAAAATATTACCTAAAACTTTAAATTGAAAAAAAACTTAACAAAATCATTAAAAGAATATAAAATTTCAAAAATATTTATTTTTATATCTTACTTTTAGTTATATTATGTAATGTATATTAAAAATAATTTTAGGTAATTTTGTGCTTATTTTATATTTTTAAAACTCAAAACAATTCAACTTAGTAATATAAGTCAATATTTAACACTTTAAATCAATTAGAAATACCAAAAAATGTCAAAATTACAAGAAAATCATAAAAATATGGAAAAGGTAGAAAAATATAAAAAATATTTATTTTGTAATTTTTTTACTATATATGATATATTTATAAATAGAAAATCCTATTAAAACTATATGTACATATTACTACTTATGTATTTATTAATATTAGTATTATTATAAATACCTTAAAAATATTTTAAAACCTTAAAAAAATAAAAATTACTTTCCTTATTTGTATTTTTTGAATTTTTATATATTTGCTATATATATCATATATAGTGTTTATATATGAGGTATATTATATATAGATATATACTAATTATATATTAAAAAATAAAAGAAACTAAAAAAGTCAGACAATTATAAAATAAAATAAAAATATAAAATTAAAAACAAACAAGTTATAAAACAGTCAAATATAGAAAAATGTAATTAAAAACCACAAAAATTAGAAAACCCTATTGAAAAAGGATAACATGGGAGTCGTTAAATAATGACCTGACAAATCATGCTCGTTGTCGTTGAGGCAACTACTCGAATCTTCTCATTGTTTCAACAATTATTCCACACAGATAATTAAACAATTAAGAGCAGGAGCTAAAATTTATTATACCCTACTAATAATGTATAATGGCAAGAAGTAGGGCCTAACATAAGAAGCAAAAGAATAGAGCAGGCAAGATATAAATCAAAGCATACACTTTGGTTTTTGTGGAGTTTTTTTTATTTTTATTTTATTTTCAATTTATATTTTTGTATTTTTATTTTTAATTTTCTATTTTTATAATTTCTTTTTATATTTTTATATTTTATTTTTCTTTTAATTTATATATACAAAACTATATATAGAGTATATAAATAATATATGATGTTGTAGATATAAATATTCACAAAAATAATCAAAAGAAAGAGAATAAAATAATTTGGATTTTCAATAATCTCCTATTATTTTTGTGATTTTTTAAGATTTTTTGCTAATTTTTATATATTTTTAAAGTCAAAAATACCTTAAATAATAGTCTAAATAAATATATGAAAAATAAAATGGAGGAAAAAATACCAAGCATTATAAAAATTGCTCCAAATTAGATTTTACATATTAATAATAATATAAAGGAAATTCAGAGCCAGACAACATAATTTTTGGTATTTTAGAGAATTTTATAATTTTTTATAAAAGTTTTTAGAGTTTTTCTATTTTTGGAGTTTTCATTTATAATTTTTAGTGATTTTTGGTCTGAAAGTCAAAAATACATAAAAAAGCAAAATATTTTTTTGGGGAATTTTTTCACAATGTGTTTTGTAATTTGTATGGGTTTTTTATTGCAAATGGGGACAAAAAGATCTATTCTGATTTTTAATAAATAATAAAAAAGATCCAAATTGTAATATAAAATATGTGCGTGAAAATAGATGCAATCAGGAACTTAAGTCTATTTTCGCGGATTTTTTGGAGTAATGCAGCTACATGAAATAAATACAAGAAATAAAGAGAAACTACATTACTAGTAGGGGCATTTTTGTAATTAAAATAAAGTCCAAGGGCATGTATGCATTTTCCCAAAAATATTAAACGTAATAAAAATTTTCTGATCTACAACGATATATACAAAGATACGAGGGCACGCCTGCAAAATCGCCATCTCACGTGGGGGGGTTCACGTGAGGTGACATGGCGTGAACCTACTTGCAATTTTATAAAGCTCAGGGGGCGATTTAAAAATATTACAAAATTACTTAAATGACTTAGGAAAGTTTCAATGTCAATTAATAAATTACAAAAAGGGGTTGGGTAGATCTGTAAATTACCCAAACAATAGCGCAGGCTGTTGGTTGTTCTTCCTTCACTTATGCCACGTGTCGACTATCTGACGACCGATACCCCTTGGCCTAGGACGCTTCTGATTAGATCTCCCGAGAGTGGTCAACAACTGGTATGCGGGGGATCCGACGATGCTCGATCGATCTAGCGATGAGCCTCTATTTGACAGATGTTGCTTCCTGTGAAGAACGGGGAAGAACAACCATCCCTCTTCGCTTTAATCCATAAAAGCTCGCAATAAACAGCCACCCTCCAACCGATGAAGGCTTCAAAAGAGTGTTGACATCCTCCCACGTTGGTGGATGATCTCAAAATGGTGTGGGAGAGGCTGAGTCGATCGGGCAGAGCACTGGGACCTAGATGGATGAGGCTCGAAGAGCCTCCATTCTGGTTCTCTCGTACAGGGTTAGTTCGTAAAAAACCAGGCGAAGCTCAAGAGAGCTCCAGAGAGAAGAATGGGCGACGGTGGCTGTTGGGTGGTGGTCTCCGGTGTACGACAAAGATGGATGACCGGGGCTACAGATCTAGGCAAGATCTGAGTGAATGGGGGTGAAGTGGATGGTTGGAGGACGATGGGGCAGGATATGGAAGTGTTGGCGGGTCGATACACAGTGGACACATGATGAAAAGAGTTCACTTGAGCAGAACTCCGGCAAACTTCGAAACGGGGTGGATTGGTCTAATCAAACGATTAATGCATAAAAGAAATACAATAACCAAACCTAAGAGCTAAACTAATCTAATGAATTCAGGAAAAATGATTACCTCATCGGCGAGACCAGGAAGCCAACCTCAATGGCGGCGCTCCGTTGGAGGTGGTAGAAGTTGACTTCCACATCGCTTGTCCTCTCTACTGAAAGGCTAGAGAGTTCCATGTCACGAAGCTCTATCCTGTGCGCAAAATATAGGTGGTCAAACGAGGTCGAAATGATTAAAAAATCGAAGAAGGTTGACAGATGGTTTTTGTACAAGGTGGTTGAGGTATCTCAAAGAACGAGATGTGACTGGCGATTCAGCGATGCACAGCTCGAGGTGATGCTTGGGCATGTATCACTAATGAATGAGGAACAAAAGTCGTGAAGACATTGATCCAAAAAGACGCAAGGAGTAGACTCCAAAAAATCAAGAAAATGGCGAGAAATGAGTTTCTGACAGGAAGCCAGAGCGAGTCGGAGAGTTGACTGGGATCAACTCTCCAAGCAGCCTGGTTGGTCCATGTGGACCAACCAGAAAAAATCACCCTGAAAAATATTGGAAATTAGTTATTAAATAATTAACTATTTTATTAATTTTAGGTTATCAAATAAAAAAGTATTTCTAATTTCTCAATGTATTGTATTATGATTTTTAATTATTTTTCGAGGTGTATAATTATAAGTTATTTTTTAGAAGTTAAACATAGGTATATTCATCTATATATTTATCTCTTTTTATTTTTATTTTGTATATTTAATTTAGTATTTTAGTTTATTATTTTATATAATTATAAATTATTTTCAGATACTTAAAAATATTTTTATTATATTTTTTGATATAATATATACACGTACATAAATAGGGCTATTATTTATACATGTATAGTTATTGTATATTCATCTATGTTTTCTTGTATTTTATTTTATTTTAATGATTTATTTGTTGTTTTATTCCTATTTTAATAAGTAAATATATTATAAGCAATATTTACAAAATTATAAAATAAAATAAAATAAATAATAAATAATAAATAAAATGAATATTTTCATTGGGTAAGGTATACAAAAGGGGTCAAAACCCTATCTTTCACACTTTAACACCAAAAAATATGAAACTACCTTCATTAAATAACTTATTAAAAGGTATATACAATTAAAGTGATTTTGATATATTTTGAGTTTTTATTTGAGAGATATGGGTCTGGAAAGTTAGGATTTTGGGAATTTATTCAGACTGTATTTTGTACAATATATATTATTTTTGTGTAAACTCAATTTTATGTTTTTTTATATTTTATTAGCTACAACTTTCATGTTCAAAGTTTCTTTATTTGATGTATAAAAAGTAGAACTAAAAATAGGTCCCAAAAATGAATAATAAATGAATAAAATAAATTATTTTTATTGTATTTTGGACCCTTATCTCCCCTTACTTTATTCCTTGTCGACCTATTCATCGAGATGCCTAGATCTCGAGGTTTAGGGTCATAAAATATCTTTGATATTTTATTCTTTTTCTTTTCTTTATTCTATAATTTGGCATTAAAAACAATATATCATATACTATTTACACAACAATGCATGAATGCTAATTTGCATGAATTAAGGGTATTTACATGCATTTACTAGGTTTTTAATGTAAAAATGATAGAATAAAGATGATGAAATGGAGATTCATCACCCTCCTATAATTACCTTTGCTAGTCCCTAGCAAACACTTATGCTATAAGTGCAAAAAAAGAAAAAAACAATGAAAAGAAAAAGAGAGAAATTGGATTTAGTTTGATTCTCAAACTTGTCTTCACAAAATCAAAGATTGGAGCTTAAGTCAGACCTTTGGAATTTTAGTGTGAGCGGAACCTTAATAGTAATCGTATTTGAAATTCAATAGCCTTCAAGAATCCCAAAACTCTGCTCAAGTCTCCTCAATAGCCAGTTCATAATACTTCAACTCATGCTCAAACCCTTATGACTATGAATCTGACTCGTACAGTGTAAGTGATAGTGGATCCCCTCAACTGAAATGACAAAGAGACTGACTTCTCCGGCACGACAACCCAGTGGTTCCCCAATCCAGCAACTCCTTCCTTGAGGAATGAGGTATTACCTTCTAAGTTCAAGTTACAACCAACTCAAGAGGATCGGTGAAGAGAAGAATGGACAACAACCAGTGTAGCTACCTATCCTAAGATGCAAGACCAGTGTAGTCAAGTCATCGAGCTTTAAGCTCACAAGATTTGACTTTGAAGCTCAAGCTTTCTTATTGACTATATAAATATATACACTCAGGCAGACATTTTATTTTCAATCAGGCATGCCCTCTTTTTTAGAGTTTTTGCTCTTTTTTTGTTTGTTTTGAAATACCATTTACAACAACATTTTCATAAGGAGTTTTTCCTCTTGAGCTAGTAGACTATCCATCTTTTGAAGCATTATTGCAACCCACACTCTCATGTCTTTAGATATCAACGTCACTGGACGGGTTGGGGTGCACTTCCCTCCCTAGATGAGGATAAATGTTTCCAGTTTTGTGTGTCTCATACCGACAAATCCAATCTCCTCAGCACTCCAACTGAGTTGAGCTAAGTGAAAGGTGCATGTGTCCAAGTTAGCTCATTATCAATAAAATCCATGTGTGTTCTCCAAAATACTCTACTTAGGTAGTCAAGAATCCATTGAACCAAGTCTCGTGATCCTCAAAGAATTAAGTCAACCAGACCTGAAGTACATCAATTCCGGTTCCTACAAGGTTCCTGTTAATTAGGTAGATTTAAGGTCCCACCAAGCTTCAATCTCCGAATTTTACTTAGACTTGTCCAATTATAAAACTCAATCCAAAGAATGTGAATGTTATGCAAATGCAGAAAATATATTTTTATGATACAATTTTTCAAAGTTTTGAACTTTTTATGGATTTTTGAAAAGATGATGTTTTGGTATTTTTCAAAAATATTTTTGCAACTGTTTTTGGATTTTAGATTTTGAAAACGTTTTTGAGGAATTTTTAAAATAAAAGATTTTGGCTAAAAACTAGGCACAAATATTTACACGAGGATGCATCTTATAATTAGAAGAATTAGGTTTTTAAGAATTTACGAGCAAGTGATCAATGTTATAGATATACAATAAATAATTTATAGAGAATTTTAGTGAGATGTATATATTCCACAAACGTATTTGAAAAGGGTTTTACAAATAATTTTGGAAAACTATAGTCCTAAATAATTTTTACAAGCAATTTTTACAAACATTTACACACATTTAAAAATCATTTTGCAAAGGTTTTTCAAATAGTATATATAAAATTTTCAAAATATCTTTGCAAACATTTTCCAAACATTTGTTAATAATTTTGCAAATATTTTTAGTTCACACATAGAAAACAATTTTTTGCAAACAAAATATATTTACAGAAGTTGAAAATATTTGACAAAACATCTTCCAAATAATTTTCAAAGGATTTTTTAAAAGGATTTTCAAAATATTTTTCAAATTATTTTATATTTTTAGGTTATTATATAAAAATTATTTATTATTTTTTTGAAGTATTTTATTATGGTTTTTAATTATTTTTTCGAGATGTCTAATTACAAGTTACTTTTTAGAGGTTAAATATAGGTATATTCATTTATATATTTATCTCTTTTTATTTTTATTTTCTATATTTAATTTTATTATTTTAGTTTATTATTTTACATAATTATAAATTATTTTTAGACAATTAAATATATTTTTATTATATTTTTATGATATAATATGTACACTTAAATAAATAGGGCTTTATACATGTATAATTATTGTATATTCATCTATATTTTCTTGTTTTTAATTTTATTTTAATGATTTAGTTATAGCTTTATTCCTATTTTAATATGCAAATTATATCATAAGTAATATTTACAAATAAAATTATAAGATAATAACAATAATAAATAATAAATAAAATGAATATTTTAATCAGGAAAATTATACAAATAGGGGTCCAAACCTAACTTTCACACCTTAATGATAAACACGATTTATCGAAGGTCTAAATAGTATGTCTCACACAAGGCGGATACAACCGAGGTCGCTGCGGTGACCAACAATAAGCCGTATTTAATCAACAATTAACCCACACTATATATCAAGCAATCAGAAATAAATGTAGAGTTAAATTTTATTTTTAACTCTGCACAAAAGATGTATAGCAAGCAAGTATGCAGAGAGTTCGAACACAGGGAGCAAACATGATAGGTCAAGCTAATGTGTGTGAGTGTGAGTGTTTGTCTACACTATGCAATGCAAATATTTTTGTGGGTTTTTAATTTTTAGTTTTTTTTATTTAATTTTTGATTTTATATTTTTGTATTTTGTTTTTCTTTTTACTGATTTTTGTATTTTTCTTTCTATATTTTATATTTTTATCTTTTCTTTTTCGTATATTGGAATATGTATACAATGCAATAAAAGGGGTGATACAATATTTATAAAAATATGCAAAAATAGTCAAAAATTCAGAAATAAAATCTTTTTGGACTTTTTATAATTTTCTACTATTTTTGGGATTTTTGGGTATTTTTCCAAATGTTTTTGGTATTTTTAAACACTGAAATAAAGCAAACAGTGAATCAACAACCTGGCCAAAACTAAAATGGGAAGGAAAAATATCAAATGATCTCAAAATTTTCCCAAATCAGTTTTAAAACAAAGAGAATAACGTATAGAACCTACATGACTTGAGTTTCTATTTTTCTGATTTTTCTATGATTTTATATATTTTTTGAAGTTTTTGTGAATTTTTAAGGTTTTTCTTTTACAATTTTTAGTGGTTTTTGGACTGACACTAGTAGATGACAAAACATACTTTTTATGGATTTTCTAATGCAAACAGTGAAATAAATACATGTTTTTGATTTTTAATAAATAATAAAATGCAACAAAAATAAAATCTAAAAATATGGCATCAAAGAACAAGAACACAGGAGCTTAAGTTTAATTTTTGAGAATTTTTGGAATTAAAATGAGGTTCCAAATAAATCAGATAAGCACACAAAAATGTCACAGCCTAACAGGGGTATATAAGCAAATATCCAAAAGTCCAGGGGCATACAAGAAAATTTCCACAAAATATTGCACTTAGTATTTAATTTCAAGGACCAAATACAAATTCCTAAACCCGCAGGGGTGTCTTCACAAAATGTCCACCAGGGCGCGTGACTTGCACGCGCCTGACGAGGACTGAAATGTAATTTCAACAAAGCCTGAGGGCTTACATGCAATTTTCCCAAAAAGTTAACACTTAAATTACAAGTTCAGGTATTAAAATGAAATAAACCAAGGGCCGAGGGCCTCCTTGCAAAATGCCCACACCTCACGTGAACATGTCACGTGAGGTGACGTGGCGGAGGACCGATGTGCAAATACTTTAAAGTCTGAGGGCCTTTTTGCAAATTTTACACAAATTTTAAACTACGAAATATAATTAATGGGCTAAATAGTAAATACAAAATGCACAGGGGTTAAGGTGCAAAATACCCCTTGCACACGCGATCCAACGACGGAGACTTGGCCACTTATCCACGTGGCGAGCGACGGACGGCCGATGACACTTCGACGATGCACGGCTGCGATTAGATCCTCCTTGGATGATCGGACGGTCAAGGCGAGAGAGGATCGGATGGCTGCTGTGCAATCTGGGACTTCTCCACGATCCGACGGTGGAGAGGCAAGGACCAAGAACAGCGAAGAGCGCCGGCGAGGGCGAGCTTCTCCGCCTGAGATCTCCGGCCTCCGGTGACGGTTGAGTTTCAAAATGGACGCGGAGACTCCTGGAGGTCTCCTCTTGCTGCTGGCGGCATCAGAAAGCCTCGGCGATGGCCGAGGGGCTCGAGGGAGGGTGGCGGAGCTACAGAGCCCCGTTAGCTCCGGCGAGGCTCCAGAATTGCCTCTAGGCTCTAGTGAACGTGCTTTGACCTGCAAAAAGGATTAGGAGGTCCAGGGCAAACTGCCTGGACCTCAGGATGGTGGCGGCGAGGCGTAACGCGACGTGGGGGTGTTTAGCCGGAGGTGTGCTCCGACCAAGATGAATGATCAGGTGATTCAATCGATGGACCTTAAGTGTTTTTGAGGGTTTTTAATCCTAGAACTGACAGGAACAAAATGCTAATGAGAAATAAGAGGAAGGGGGCCCTCAATGGCCTAAGCCATAGGAAGAGGTGTACCTCGACCATCGGTGTTGCGGGAGGTGGTGGAGACGCCTCCGACCTCGTACGCCTTGGCTGATGAGCTCGTGGTGGAGTTGTCACCTCCAGGAAGCTTTAGAGCAAAGAGAGGTGGAGAGGGGTGTCTCGTCTCTGTCTTGGGACCATCTACTGGGTTTGCTGTGTTTACTTGCAGGTCTCAAGGTTGGAGAGACTTCAGTTGGAGTCGATTTTTGGCCCGAGAAGGGCTACCTGGAGCCACACGTCCCCCTTGACCTCACGGCGGAGCAACAGGGCTCCTTCGCCCATTTTGGCTTCGTCATTGTCCGGGAACCTTCCAGGAGCTAGGAGGGACCGTTGGCGGGCTTGAAGGAGGCCGGAGGAGCACGCGCCACCAGCTCCAAAGTCGCCCTGGGCGAGTTCATCATCCGTTCTTCCAGCCCTCTCGAGAGCCGTCGATTTTCGCCCGTTCGTCGTGGAGAGCAGCTACCGTAGGATCAACGCCGCTCCAGTCGTCTGATCACCAGTTCAAGATCTAATCTCGGTCGTCTGGGACGAAGGGGTATCAGGCCCTCAGATCGCGCCACGTGGCGTAAGTGGAGGATATTTTAATGATCCTAGAACTAAGGGAAAACTAAAAATGAAAGAAAAAAGACAGTAAAAACCAGCCTCGAGCCCAGGAAGGGCGAGGGAAAAATCTCACGGCGGCGCAACCGCCAGAGATTATGGAACTCGGAGTTAGGTGCTTCACCGCACCTCGACTGAGATGGGGGAGGACTCCCCTGTCACGGTAGCTCGCCCTCGACCCTCACCTGGAGATTTTTGGTGCCAAAATCTGGTTCAAAGTCAAATGGAAGTATGGGGGTCGGTTTTGAAACATGGCCGAGTGGCGTGAAAGACGAGGTGGCAACGGGCGCCCCAGCGATGCGATGCCCGAAAATAACCTTGGGCGAGATTCATGGGTAGATGTGCATCAAAAGTCCTGAAGACTCCATCACGAAAAGATGTAAGGGGCACCCTAGAAAAATCCAAGAAAATGGGTCAAAACCCACTCTGACACAGCCCACAGGTGCAGGTCAGATAGTTGACCTGGGTCAACCATCCGAGCCCCCTGGTTGGTCCACGTGGACCAACCAGGAAAAACCTGGAAAACAATTATTTCTAAAATCATTTTAAAATAGTAAATGGTATTATTTTATTTAGGTTATAAAATAAAAAGTATTTATTATTTTATGAATTATTTTATAGCGATTTTTATTTATTTTTATGGGGTGTGTAATTACAAGTTACCATTTATACCCCTTATAGGTATCTATATCTATATATTTTAGTAATTTATTTTTATTTTGTACATTTAATTTTATTTATTTTGTTTATTATTTTATATATTTATAAAGTATTTTTATGCACGTTAAATATATTTTTATTTTATTTTTTTAATTGTGTTTGTATCTTTAATAAAAGATAAGTATAGTTTATACAAGTATGTCTTTAGGTATATTGCCTATGTATTATACATACAATTATTTTTATTTTGTATTTGATTTAGGTTTTTATTCTGATTTTAATGTACATAATTTCTATAAGTAATATTTACATAATTATAAAAATATAAAAATATAAAAATAATGAATAAATAATAAATTGAATATTTTAATCTGTACAATTATACACTGTGGGTCCAAAACTCAACTTTCAAACCGTAGTTCCACCAAATGCGAAACCACCACCATTAAATAGCTTATTTTATTCTATATACAATTAAAAGTGAGTTTGCTACATTTGGAGTTTTCATTTGTGAGATACGGGTCTGGGAAGTTGGGATTCTGTATTTTTGTTCAGACCATAACTTTTTATCTGTACATTGTTTTTCAGTGAAATCAATTTTGTATTTTTCTTTATTAAATTATCTACAACTTTCATGTACAAAGTTTCTTTATTTGATGTACAAAAAGTGGAACCAAAAATAGGTCCCAAAATGAATAAAGAATGGATAAAATGAACAGGTATTTTCTTGGTGTTTTTACCCTTATCTCCCCCTACTTTATTCCTTGTCGACCTACTCATCAAGATGCCTAGGTCTCGGGGGTTTGGGTCATAAAATATCTACAATATTTTATTCTTTTTATTTTCTTTTATTTATTCTATAATTTTGGCTTTAATTACAGTATTTTATACACTATTTACAGGCATATGCATGAATGCTAAAATATTCTATTTAATGCTATTTACAGGCATTTGCTAGGTTTTTGGTGCCAAAATGATAGAATAAAGATGATGAAATGTGGATTCATCACTTAACACAAAAAAATATGAAACCAACTTCATTAAATAGCTTATTAAAAGTTATATACAATTAAAGTGGTTTTGATATATTTTGAGTTTTTATTTGAGAGATATAGTCTGGGAAGTTGGGATTTTGAAAACTTATTAAATTGTACTTTTGTACAATGTATATTACTTTTGTGTAAACTCAAATTTGTATTTTCTATATTTTATTATATACAACTTTCATGTTCAAAGTTTCTTTATATGAGGTATAAAAGTGGAACTAAAAATAGGTCCCAAAAATGAATAATAAATGGATAAAATAAAGTGATTTTTATTGTATTTTATACATTTATCTCAACCTACTTTATTCCTTGTCGACCTAGTCATCAAGATGCCTAGGTCTCGGGGTTTAGGGACATAAAATATCTTTGATATTTTATCCTTTTCTTTTCTTTTCTTTATTCTATAAGTTTGGCACTAAAAATAGTATTTTATACACTATTTACACAACAAAGCATGAATGCTAATTTGCATGAATTAAGGGCATTTACATGCATATGCTAGGGTTTTTAAGGCCAAAATGATAGAACAAAGGTAATTAAATGGAGATTCATCACCTATAAAAGCATACAAAAACATTCATGGACTGTCTAATTGATTGTCAATTTTTGTGACTATCCTCATTGCTTTCTGTGGTTCGACCCGTAAACCCTCTTATTATACACACTTATTTATAGGGTATAATAAATTTCCTCTCACTTAGATTCATTGTTCACTTATTCTGTGGGTTGATCGTTGATTGAAACGATCTATTCGGGTGTTGAGTGTTGTGAGAGCAGACAATACAGTGATTGTCTGATCTGACTTGTCGGACACCACAGGTCTCCAAGACCATACACAAGACACCCTATTCAGACTCGTTCGTCAGTGATGAAATTAAATAAAACATTGATAAACGTGCATCGACTTGATAAAAATAGTGGAACTAGCATAAAGATAATGAAAATGATGAAAGAAAAGATCTCACACTATAAAGAAACATTCAAAAGATCTTCCTCCAAAGACGAGCGCTCCCAACCTTTCAAAATGTCCACTTGTACCAACATCTTAGGCTTTTATGAATAGGATTAGTACCTCAAAAGGGATACGCATCATATAGTGATACCAGTCTGGGTATCGAAGGTATGTTAGATACTCAAAAAAGATACATCCCGGTGCATTTCCCGAAAAAGAAGTGCATACGACTCAACACTCTCTTGACGGACGTATTGATCAACACAAAATATACATGTGTTGAGTTAAATAAGGCACTTGAGAGGATCCTTGTTCCAATGAGAGGGAGAGAATAAAAAACACCAACCTATGCCCTCCATCAAATATCCGTTCACCTTCGTTTATAGCTAAGGAGATGGTGAATTGAATGCATGAAATGATTTATTCCCTAGTGGTGAGAATTGGATTCTTAATATAGTCTCTCGGGTTAGGACTTAGAGTGACGTTTCGACTTGACTCTCATAAATGCAATTCACTTAGATGCCATATCCATATGTTATATGTTGATAAAGAGAGACCCATAATTAGGGAAGATGGATTCCTTTTGACCAGGTCTTGATTCAGCTCATGATTTTAGGATCACTAAAACCAAGGATTCTTAATGAATTAAGTCTTGAACGTTCTTATGCACAGTCAGGGATTAATCTGACTTATTCCTAATTGATCCATCTCCGTGTCAATCGATGCTCAACACCTCATCTTTAGGTGTCTTCTCTAGCAACAAGTATGAAACCTCCATCCATATTTACCTAACCCTAGAGCTCTAGGAGATCTATCTATCATTCTTTACTTTTCTCCTTAGAGATCAAACGAGAGAATCTTCCTGTGACAACAGAGCATTCCACCTCCGAGTGTGAGCGGTTGAGAGAGGAGGAGCAAAGGTGTGGATGAGTGATGTTAGGTATGATTAGTCGCATGAGCTTCCAATTGTGAGGGTTGACGAGGCGAAAATCATTCAACCACTTCCTTTATTTCCATGTTAGTCATTTCATTGATTTTAGTTTAAGTATATTTTGTGTCATCTATTTCATTTTTTCCATCCAACCACCATTTTTGATTTCAGTTCTATTTCCTGCTTCCAATCACTATATGGCCAGAGTTCATTCTAGTGTGTATCATCTACAATTGATTTCATCTTCAATTCAATTTCATTTTACTTCTATCTACCTCAGCTTCTATGCATCTCTTTCCCGTAACATGTTCAAATCAGATCTAATTTGATTCCAAGGTCTAATTCTCCTCCTTAGTCATAGAGGATAACCCATCCATTCCCTAAACAAGTCTCAAGATTTATTTCATTACGTATAAATCATCATCATCCCAATGCTACTGGAGATCTATTCCAACACCATGTCAGGGTCCACCATTTACAACGACACATGGAGATTGATATTGCCTCTATCTGTTGGACATGTGAGTCCATGATAATCATTATACAATAAAAGTTATTGCAAATCATTCATTAATCTGAAATAAATAATAAGTGATTTGTATAATATGTCCCTTAGTATATTTACGGTTATGTACCATGACCATCTTGATATCATATAATTGCTGATCCAAATCTTGGATCATAGAGGTTGGTGCAGGATTGAATATCTAAAAGGTTTGATTGAGGACTCAACTACACTTCAAGTGATTGTCAAGAAAGGATCTCTGGCATAAGAAGGAGATGTCAATCCTTACTCCAAAGGCTGGCATTCGACCAATCTCTTGATGTAGGTCCTCTGCATAGGAATAGAGATTCAAAGGTGCCAGACAAGTTAAGTCAATGAGTTGACTTAACGAGATTAAGATAACTAAGACTTGTGCTATATGATGTTACAATCAGGCATACATCATCTGACCAAAGATACATGTATTACTATATGTCTAAGTATGTATATTAGATAGACCATTAGTTTGGTGACCTAAATAAGGTTTATACATCGACGAGCTGGTATGCATATAAGGGAATATGAGTAATATGATATCTCAAATGGAATCATACATGTTCAAAACTAAATCGAAAGACACGCGCTCACTCATGAGATATTAAGATAAACTAAATTCAATATTGGTGATCTTGTTTTGGAAAACCAGGCATGATTTGAAGATATGATATATGTTTTTGGAACACATATGATCACTACCAAATCCTAATGGTCGAATTAGAAACTTAATGATAGAACTGATGAATCTCGTATTCATCATGCTAAAATTGGTCATTTAGGCTCTGTTCCCTGTCATTCACCTGTAATTAATCATTAATAGAGCATTACTAGTCATCATGCATGTGTGAATAATATCTGCATTTCATCATGCATAATTGCATTTATAATCCCCACTGTAAATTAGCCCAAAAGCCGCTAACTTCTCACATTTTTAGTTAATTCATCCTAACTCCGATTGACCCAAAACTACCTCCATTGTGTAGATATTACTAATCTTATTAAATAAAAAATATAAAAAAAATTACTAACCCCAATAAGTGTCAAATAATCCCAAAGTCAAATTTCACATCTGACTGACTAAAACGAGCATATCCCCCTCATACAATGTCCGATTTTGGTCTACTCACTTTTAAAGTACTCCATTTTCAAATACCTTCAAAACAAGACCAATTTCATAAAATTCGGAGCTCATATGTGAAAGTTGGGTTTTGGGCCTCTTTTGCGCATTTTAACTTTTTGCTAATTTTGACCTGAGATTTTATGTGCATAAGTAACTCTCTTAATTTTATTTATTTTTCATTTGTATCCTTTGATGAAAGTTTTAATAAGAAATGCAAACATTCAAATCCAGATTAAAACTGAGATCAAAGAAATTGACCAAGTCCGAGTGTCCGTTGTCGGTCTGCACAAAAGTCGTGTGATTCTGACTTCTATTTTATTTTCCTATTTTCTTATCTATTAAAAATCCAAAAAAATTAGATTAATGTGTAAATAATTTTCTTCTTATTTATCGTATTTTTTCTAGAATTTTTATCCTCTCTAAAACCACCAAAAAAATACAAAATCTCAAAAATACGGTTTTTCGTACACATGGAAAGCCACCAAAAATACCACTTCGCACAGGTGACCTCTTTTGCTCCCGGGTTCTTCATGAAAGTTGTAGATCTCAACGAGACGAACAACTTTTGTGAAGAAAATTTTTCGATCCGAAGTCATCTTCTACCTCTTTTGCCCACTTTAAAATCTGAAATTTTTTTAGGTGCCACGTGGCAGCTCCAGGGCGTGTCACGTGGCACCCCACTCTTCCCTCACTACCAGCCACACCTGGGTCACGTGCCCAGCACGTGACCCCGCCCTCTTCTTCCTCAGCCGTTACACACGCCCACTCCCCCGGCCGTTTCTCCTCCTTCACTCACCGCCATGCGCGGCCATCAAAGCCGCCACCCCTCCCGCGTAACGTCGACCTTCTCCTCCTCCTATAAAGCTCAGCCCCCGAAGCCAAGCAACGCATCCGCCCTTCCTCCTCAAGCCGGTGACAGCGGCTCCTTTTTCGGCGAGATCCGCGGAGCAGAGCTCCACGCAGCTTCCCCTTCCGGCAAGCACAGCTTCGTGGTCCCATCGCCGGCCACTGAGGCAAGAATTGGAGCTGCCTCCGACGCTCCATATCCAGGCGTTGACTTCACACCTTCACCATCTTCCTTCGTTTTCTTCTCTGAGTCAAACACCCATCCTTCTACGATTCCATATTGCCTCGGCCAATCCCCTTCATTTTATCTCCCTCCCCGCTTCTCTTCTCTTCTTCCAGATCTACCATCTCCGGCCTTGATAAGGTCGGTGCTCGGCTCCCAATCCTTCACCATCGAACGGAGCTCCACTTCCCTTTCCTTTTCCTGGGTTGCTGACGCTACAGGACAACACACCTGGAGCTCATCACGGCTCGTTCCTTCAAACTCTGCAGCAAACATCTCCTGGCACCACCACCGCAGCAAACCAACGCCTACAACAACAAGAATCGTCTTCCATGAGAAGCAACCCTTGAGGATCCTGCATTCTATGTCTAGGCATATCTCCATAAACTTCTTATAGTTCTAATTTCCAGTGTCGCTATTTATACTGTTGGAAATTCTGGATGATTCAAACGCAACAAGGAGTGGATAATTGGTATGAACTTGATTCAGGAAGAATAAGCAGTGGTTCATTCCACCAACTTCAAAGTACACAGGTCATATTTTTTTGGGATAACGTGTGTAAGAGTCGAATTATAGTAAAATGATGTTTGCTTCTTCTGCTCTCATCTGGATCCGATTCACAAAGAATCGAGAGGAAGTTATTCTTTGCAGGACCTCCCAACAGTCTTCTATTCCTGCAAGAAGGATCTCCATCATCAAATCAATCCGCCATTGACAGTTGCGGAGCAGCTGTGCACGCAACCATCTTTTGTCCAACAACCGTGCGCCTCCACTTCTCCGTTTCAACACAGCAGCAATCGCACTCCATCGCATCTACCCATCAAAGCCCCCCGGCTGATCTGCCCTCGCCCTCGGTGCGTCGACCACCTAGGGAGGAGTGTCCGCCCACTGCCCAGCTTTCCCACGTGAGGAGCACGTGAGGCGAGAGATTTTTGCATTCAGATCCCCCAGTTCTCTGAAAGGTGGAAAAAGAACCAACCAGCCAGGAGTCACGCATACAACATGTGACTTGCTGAGAAAATTGCACATGCACCTTGTTGTTCCATATAATTACAAGAAGGCCCTTGCTAGTCGCTGACGTCAGCATCACATGCCACGGACTTGATGCACTGGAAAAATTACAACAAAAACCATGCAAGTTTTCCTTATTGCAGATAAGTCTTCCAGGGACCTGTTTGAACGTAAAATAATCATTTTATTTCCATTTTAGTCCCTGCAATTTCAATTTAGCATACCTTTCACATACAAACTCCGATTCTAGCGTATAATATGTCGTTCCGAAGCTAATTCCGTGCTCTATCACGTAGCATAGTTTGTGATCAGATCTAAGGGTGTTTGTTATCAATTATTATTTGAAGATCATCATTGACTTTTGCAGGTTAATTTTTGACATATTGATGCTTGAAAAATTAACGATAAATCTGTTGCAAGAGTCCGGTCGAGGATTTCAATTTGATTGACCCATTGTGATCATTGCTGATTATTCTCAATCTTTACAGGGGTTAAATCGAGGATCAATTAATTAATTTTCTATTTGGCTGATCGATGATTAATTTTGAGAGCATTTTTACATGAAATTTTTGACAGGGTTATTCACTGATTAATATCTTTACCTGCAACTTGGAGTTGATAAATCTTTCTGGGTGTTAATATTATTCGATCTGTGATAATATTTGAGGATTAATTGACTTTATTAATTGATGATTTAAATCGTGAAAAATCACATATCATAAATTCTGTTTAATTCCCTTGCATCACATTCGCATCATTGCATTGTATATTTTTCTTAACACAAAAATTAATCGAGCATTAATTAATTATTTAATCTTATTCGAGACCGCGCAACTAAAAATCACCGTTCCCTGAGTTCGACCTTGGTAAACTTGCCAAGCAAAAATAGTCCACAACATTCAAGGCTTGTGGTATTTTGACGACCGAAATTCACTTCCTATACTACAATTCACGATTATTAAAGAGGTGGATTTTACGGTCATCAAGAACCCTGAAGGAGACAATTCAAACGTGATCAAAACTTCGGGTTAAATCAAGCTCTCGAGTACTATGCAGAATCTATGGGTATTGTGAATACTCAAAGGTGATGTGATCTTTAACGATTGTATACTATGGCACTTCCATTCTGAGGGAGTGCTGAAACATGTTTGGATTTTAGTGACTCCACGAAACATACTGCTTATCCAATCCTGGTTATTTAAAATCATTAAAAAATACCTAGGTAGAGAATGAGAATAGATGGATTATTATTTTCCTTACTCACTCACTCTCTCTCCCCTCCCTCCTTCCCTTTCTCCCCGCTCGTAATCCAATCGTAATTCCCCTATCTGACGTTGCCACAACCTCCCTCCATCTTCCCCAACACCTCCTGCCACCTCCCTTCATTTGAAATGGAATATGGTCTTATCTCGATGTTTACAAACATTGTGTTTGGTTTGTATAAACGCCGATATTGGCTATAGAGATGTTTACTTATATTGGTACGGATATGTTGACTCAGCCTGATCATCCTTGGAAAACTTAACACTTGCATCAAGCATCACAATAGAGCATTTTTTAAGATGACGTTAAAACGTCGACTGAGAACATGAAATAGACGACGTTATTAAGCTGTTAAGGTGTTTCACTGACATTCATATGTTGACCTTGCACAAAAATAGGTGACATTTGAATGTCGAGCTAGCTCTCCAAGGGCGACATTTGAACGTTGATATAGCTCTCCAATGGAAACATTTAAACATCGACATATGTCTCCATGGGCAACATATGAACGTCGACCTAGCTCTCTAAATGACCACCGAAGGTGACATTGAACATAATCCTTGAAAATGTGTGAGAGCCACGAACGTTTTATTGGTTTTGGATTTTACATTCTCGTCATGTTATGCCTTTGTTCATTTATTTGATCTTAGTCATAAACCATACACATTCTCAGATCCTTTGTATTTAGTATCTCAAAAAACATTTGACAATAATTAACATACATGAACAAAGTGTTAAAATGATTTGAAAAAAAACTATTACCATCATAAGGAATATTCAAATTTAAGTTCTTATATATTAAAGAGATAAATATTTTCTAATAAAAGAACACGAAAGATCCAAAATCTAGAACATGAAAGGTCCAAAACCTCCATTAATCTTCTTGAGTCTCGACATCTGGATCAAAACCATCTTGAAGATGATTACAACTTGTATGCCTTTGAAAACATCTATTAAACAAAAAATGTCAAAATTACAAACAAAAATAAAGCATTACAAGAAAGCAACAACATTGAAGTTGAGTACCATAAAGAGGTGATTCTGAAGACATTAATGGTGGTGAAGATGATAGAGGATAAATTTGAAAATATGCTCGTATCTCTGCAACTACCTTCTTTCAATTTCTGGTTCTAAATCTACACAAATCTTTGCTCGAATTTATCTTTCAGCTTCCCATAATCAGACTCAGATATGGGCGTATTCCTACATCGTCCTCGCACTTTTGGTTTACGTCCATGTCCCATGCCATGAAGAGCATCTGAACGGCCTTCATTTCGAAGAACAATATTTGTTATCTCAGGCTTCAACATCCGTGACATGTCTCCTTCATCTTGTGCCTTAGCAATCATCTCAATCATTGTTGCATATACAAAATTAAAACATTGCTTGCATGATATAAAATAGAAATTAATTAATTTACAATACAAAACATTTGAAATTACATAAGATGTGATGCTTCTTCTGTTGTCCAGTGCCCATGTTGATTTGTTAGAGGGTCTAATAGTTCCTCTTCTATTTCATCGATGCAAAATTTTATCCTAGCAAATAAGAGTATATCTCCACATGGTTGACCATTAAGTTCATTATGAGACTGCAATGTTCAATAATGATAGACATGTTTAATTAATGATTTCAAATCAAATATGTAGCCCACTTACAATCTCATTTTTCTTGACGGTAAATAACTTTGAACCGGTATTAGACAAGTGCTTCACAAGATTATTGCATGTTTCCTTATTCTTTTCAAATTTTCCGGTATTTTTTTAAGGAATTGGATATTACCATACAATAGGAAAATATACACACTAATGAAGTACTTACTTGATGCTCCACTTTTTACCAGATTTGAACCATTGTATTCCAAGTCTCAATCAAAACTTGTGGTGGTCTAGCCGCATCCCCTACCTTCTCCCAATCCTTTTTCAGCTTATGTCTATGCTCCTTAAGCTGCTTTGAAATACGACGATTAACTGCATCCTTGGCTCTTGGGTCAGAATCAAAGCCTTCAACATCGAGAAGTATCTAAATATAATAATTAGACATAAATTCATTTTAAATTAAAGAGATAAAGTGATGATGGTTATTTACTCGTATTCGATCATGTGTAGGTCAAAGATATGCATCAGTTAAAGATCGAAAGTGTATTACAAGTGGTACATCTTCTCTTGCTACTATTCCACATACTGTTTGTAAAGCATTTGCCCGGTTCGCATTTAAAGGTCTACCTTCTAGGAGACCAATTTGAATATGTTTGCTATGTCCCGTAGCTACCGCTTGTTTTCCCAATGACACACCTCTCGTCTTTCCCCTTTGCCTTCCTGGAGTACATTTTAGATAATATATCAAACACGTACATTACGTTTATATGGGATAAAATATGATTACCTGACTTTGTATATGAAGATGGCTCTATCTCCGAATCCAATTGAGCATTTTGGCTAGCTATAGGTTGAGGTGTCCACCATTTTGTGGGTGGAGGATGGGGTTGTGATTGAATTCCCAACATTGTACTTGGTTGAAAATGACATGCATAAACCTATGTAGGCAAAGGTTGGGGTTGCGACTGGTTGTCCAACCTCGTAATTGGTTGAAAATATTGTGTAGAAACCTGTGTAGCATCTTGGGTACTCTGAGTTGTACTTGTAGGAAGTCGACACTCTGAAACTTGTTTAGGTGTTGGCTCTGATCGAAGTTGAGGGTTTTGCCTAGTATTCTGACTTGTTGATGACTATGACCTTCTAAACACCTCCTTTTCTTTTCGAACGAAAATGGTCAAGACATGGAAATCAAACAACAATACAGAACTACATCTGCACAAATAGGTTTAGTTTAGAATATTATAACAAATATAAAATAAAGGTGGATGGTGATGCATCAATCTTATTATGACAAATATAGAACAAATATAAAAGACTGTTTGTTTCACTGGACCATTTAATTCAAATTGGTCAATAATGGTGGAATTTTTTGTCAATATTTAGTAGATAATGTGAACACGTATATGTGGTTTGTTTTGTCTCTATATGTGATCTTCATTGATGGCTATCAAATAACAACCTATATTAATCTTATACTAGATGCATTTGCAGATTAAATAACAACCATGACACAAAACAAGTTACATGTACTAACGAAGAGTCATATGGGACTAACCACTATCAAATTACATTTGTAAAAAAAGATATAATAATTATGCGGTGTGTTTATAGTATGTGGTATGTTTATACTCATATAATTCCATATTATCTCTATTTGATTAATGCAACAATACTAGCAAAGAGGTGGTGAACTAACCAGAGTGGCAACGCTTGAGATGTAGAATCCATTGTACAAATAAGAATTTGTGTACTAATAATAAAATGATATATTCTTAGAGTCATTAACGCTGGTAGTAAATAAATGGATTGAGCTTTATGTGCAGAACAAAAATAGCACGTTCAGACCCATTACGGGTCAGTATGGAGTAACACAAGAAAATCTTCTGAAAGTTGTTGATGATTATAAATCTATAAAGCATACATGTATTTTGAATGGTAAAAATTCAGATAATCGTCGAGTTACAAGTAAACAATTCAGTGGAAGAACAATATATAACATAACACTCTAAGAATATATATATATCATGCATCACATTTTTGAAGGTTAGACTGAACTTGGAAGGGGACATCTCCAACCATAAGCCAAAACAAAACAACCACACTATTTGAAGGGGATATATACCTATAGGTTATGGTGAATGGTGACGCCTTTACTTAGCCAACATGAAATCTCTTTGATGCTCAAAAGTACACCACTCGAAAAAGATAATGAATTTTAGAGGGGATGCTTACCTTCCCAGCACAGGGAGATGTATCATATACAAATGCAATGTATCAGTCACAACAAATCAGTGTCCTCCTCCTCATCAGATTCGTCCTAGAGATGTTGGCGTTCACTGCAATGTCATTGCCGTCCACCAGTATGTTGCAAGCATCCACCACAATGGAGCCCATAATGACTTTTGGAGAGAAAGGGAAAGGAAAAATTCGGAGAAGGAAACTAAAGGGTTTAGGGGTTTCTTCTTAAAAGGAAGGGACTGTTGGCCCTTGGACTAGCCCAACGACGGATTTTTTGTACCGAACAAACCCGCCGATCATATAAATGTCGGGTTTTGCATGCCGGACAATATAATGAAAATAATGACCTTTATTATAGGCGTCACTGCTAAAACAAACGTTGCACTATATGAATCATGCACGACGTTTACTTAAAAGTGTCGAAAATAGTAAAACTTTTACGATGTTTGGTAATATGTCACCTTATGTTTGATCAATCACAACGTTTGTTAAGATTGAACGTCGAGAATAACTGCATTTCGTGTAATGGTCATTCATTTATTTAGTCTGACCAATACCTTCCGGCATTATTTAATTTATTTAAAAAATCCAACAATGGGTAACTTAAGGTTGATCTCGTTTACTTAGTTTGTCTGATTGCATCCCCTTTGAACTCTTTCCATATTATGAGAAAATCACATCAATTAATATCATGCTTTTCAAGTCCAACCTAACATTTTTTACATCAAAATATTACCCCTAGGACAACCCACTACTAAGAGGATATTTCAACATAATCCACCCCCCAAAATAAAAAGATTCAGGTATTAAACATTTCATCTAAACTTTCACATAAATGCACCTTGGATGGTAGGTGGAAGAAGGGTCTCATATGGGTAAGCAAAGAACTTGAAGGGCATAGAGTGAATTGTATTTTGCCGTTAAAATTTGTTTTCCCTCCGGGAGACCATCACAGACGACTACGTCCAATGGTCAAATAAGTGCCTCCCGGGTATCCTTCTGCACAGCGCTTCCCTTTTTCTATACTATTCGTCTACGCAAAGTCACATGGACGTCGGTGGGTGGCATTGTCGTAATATTCTCACGTGCCCCCCCAGGTACCCAAAACCACACATACACATGAATAGTCGGGATCACTACTCGTCACTCCCCGCGTCTTCCCATCTCTCCACTCCAACTTACCCCTCCATCTCGACATCCCCCTAATCGTTCCTCTCGCACCCCTCCTCAAGGTCGACCGATCTCGCCTTTCGGATTCCCATCTCCCTCTCTCCTCTCGTGGTCGTGTTCGAAATCGAAGGTTGGGGGGGTCGAGGATGGCGACGGGGAGGCCGGGCGCGAAGATCGTGACCGGGGATGCGGGATACGTTCTGGAGGACGTCCCTCACCTCACGGATTACCTTCCCGATCTGCCAGTAGGCAACCCCTCCTATGTCGTTGTTTCCAATTTTTTTGCCACAGATTCCTCTTTTCCTCGATTCAACATTTTTTTCCAAGTTTTTTCGGGTTATTGAAGTAGCGGTTTTCGATAAAATATCATTTTTTGCTATACGTTTGTGTGTTGTATGATTGGATGCCTGGGGACCCACCGGGCTCTGCCATTTGCCTCTGGTTTTGTGAGGTGGATCGTGTTGATTGGGTAGGTTGTTTTTCCTTTCTCGCAGTTGAATCCGCCCATTGGGTAGTTGGATGGTTTGGTTTTACTCCAACATGGCATTTGTTTGTTTTCCGAATAATTTCAGGAAAATGTGCCTTCGCAGCAAGGGTGTCCTCGAAAAGGAACTCGACCTTCGAAAATGCACTTTTTAGTCCCAGACTCTGTCAGTCGAACATTTTTAGGTTGCCCCCGAGATTCCTTTGGTGAAACACTTTATTCTAGAACTTATTTCCATGCGTTTCCCTGTGAAATGCACTTCCGATGGGGTTTTCATTTACCTCAGTAAAAGCATCATCTGGAACCGGCTATGGAAAGGCAAAACCTTACCTTCCAATAGGTAGAGTTGAGTAAGAATCTTTGAGGAGCTGTCTGGGCTTTAGGTTAACCGTGGATTGTTTGCATTTTTTCCTTTCAACCTACCGTCGGGGTTAATTGTGGCTTATGCGATGGTGTCGAGGTTGCCAATTTCTTGCCTCCTCCTTTCTTATCGAAGGTTGCACCCAACCTATGGGCAATCGTAGGAGGGAGGATCCTATGCCCCTTTGATGAAGTTAAATGTAAGTTGGTTTGGTGGAATGCTTTCCTACTTGTCGAGGGGTGGTCGTTTGATGCTTCTGAAGGTTATTTTGAAGGTTACTCCATTATTTTCTCTTTTTACATTTAGGCCACCGATCGGGGTTCAAGAATGCTTGGAGATTTTCATGTGATAATTTTTCTGGTCTAGTGGTGCGAGTGACATTGTCATATTCCTCTAGTATAGTGGGCTTCAAAGCCTTAATCGACGCAAAGTTTCATGGACAGGGGTATGAGGTTATCGATGCTTAGGGAGATGAGTACTGCTTTTTACTGAATGTATAACAGAATCTGGGTGGAAAAGGACGACCTTCTCAATTGGCTAGTGTAGGAGATTTGTGGGGTCTTGGTGGACCTAATTGTGTTGGTGGGATCAGTTCAGTTGCTATCGAGTTTTTGGCATTGATCTTCTCTCTTTTGCCGAGCGATGCTTCTTTCCTAGGACTTCTTCCAAGTGGTGGGAATCTTTTTAAATTGTGGCTGGATAATTGGTTGGAGAAAGTGGCGGTTGTGACCTTCTCCAGAGCCTCTTCGTGTTACATCAAGTGATCAAACTGTGACGTGTGACATGAAGGTAGCTGAGGCATGGTTAAATGAAGTATGGGTCCCTAGTAGAGCTGGCTATCGAACACAATGAGTTGAGCTAGGCCCTGGCTCGAGGTCAGGCTTAAGCTCGGGCTTGTTCGAGCCCAGCCGAGCCGACTCAGGCTCGGTGAGCTTGAAATTCTTATCGAGCCAACTTGGGCTTGATAAGGCTCAAGCCAAGTTAAGGCAAGTATGCATGTAGACCGGGCAATCCCTTTGCTTATATAGACTCCCCGCTCCCTTCAAGTTTAGCTTTACCCGATGTAAGCCCTTTATCGAGCCCTTATCGTGTTATTGAGCCGAGCCCTAATCGAGCCCCTTATCGAGTTATCGAGCCCAACCCCTTATTGAGTTATCGAGTTGAGCGGGGCTCGGCTCGGACTCAACCATGGAAGGAAATATCGATATCGTTTTGATATCGTGTCGATATCGATATATCGCCGATATATCTCCGATATATCGCTATATCTAGAAATCTTTCTGAAGAAAATGCCTGAAAATCGGATATATCGCTATATCGATTTCGATATCGATCCCATGTCGATATCGATATATCGGTGATATATCGCCGACATGGCCTTCCATGGACTCAACTCGTTAAGTTATCGAACCCAAAATTTTGGCTTGGGTTCGTCTCAATAGCTTAATGATCCAAGCTCACGAGCCCTTATCGAGTCAAGCCCGGGCATGGCTCATCGAACAGTGACTCAATAGCTAGCCCTAGTTTTAGCTCCGGAGTAGTAGTTGCATGATATTTTTAGGTTGATGGAGGTTCTAGGTACGCTTAAGAAACCACTTGATGGTTGGGATCATTGGACGTAAGATGCTGGTTCCTTTTTTGTCAAGAAGGCGTATAGGGTGTTGGATAGTCATGGTGTTTCAAGCTGGGGACTTGGCAAGGGATTGCAGTATGATATGGAGTATAAGGCGCCGTTGAGGAGTGAAGGTTTTCGTATGTCTCCTTTAAAGAGGTAAAATCATGACTAAGGGGCATAGAGCGAGGACCTTGCAAAGGAATGACATGGAGTGCCCGATGTGTTTAGAAGCTTCGGAAGATATTGACCATCTGTCTATATTTTGTGCTTTTGCCAATGAGGCCTTGTCTAGAGTGATGATCGTCTGGTTAGGTTCAACCAATGTGGTGGAATTCTGGGCCTCGCTTGGCAGTGCATGTTTTAGGTTACAATGTGATTAACTAAAGCCTTTGGCTTTCCTTTGGGTACTCTGGATGACAAGGAATTGAGAGGTGTTCCATGCGGAGAGACTTTATCTGGAGAATATAATTGAGCATGCTGAGGTTTTAACTGTGGACCGATCTTTGCATCGTTTGTGTTTGTGAGTATAACACAGTGTGGTGTGCACCTTTTGTTTTTGGGTATTCACCCCTTTTTTCTTTCAAAAAACAATATCGTGTCATAAACACGCACCTTTTTTCTTTCAAAAAGTAATATCGTATCATAAACACACATCTGAAGGCCACACCATTCAAAGCACAATAAATGGATAGTTTGATTTGCGATCTCCTATTACTATCATTAATTGATACGCGACCTCCATTTTAAATTACTTTTAAAATAAAATAACTTAGTCTTGGGTCAATGATGAGAACGCTTAGTATTTAGCATCTAAATTATGTTCTTCAACTATTAGTTTAATTAGAACAATGAATATCTGTGAAGTATACATTTTCTAAGAATAAGAAAGAAATTCTCTTTTCCTTTCCTATCTATATTCTGATGGTCTTGTCATCATTTATTATCTTGTTGTTTGAAGGAAATTTTGGGATGATTTTATTCATTGATGCTACAGTTTTCTTTTCCATTTCTCGTTGCAGCTTTTTTGCAGTCATGTATATTAATTTATCAGCTCCATTTGTTTTGAGTTCTAATTTATTCTTTCCTGGCAGACTTATCCAAATCCATTACAAGATAATCCAGCATACTCTGCTGTTACGTAAGTCAATTTTAATCAATCTGCAGCTAAGTTACCATTTTCTAAACCCTAAAGCAGTGCAACCACCTCTAATCTATGCAGCTATTACCATTCCTTCAACCAAATACAATACTTCTAATATATACGATTATAAGTGTTCTCACAAACTTTTTATGCGAGGAACTGATTGCATTATCTTATTTCAGGCAATATTTTGTCAACAAGGATGACACTGTAGCTCAGAATGTAAGTTCTGCTTTATCTTGAGAAATTGGGTAATTTGACATTTCATTTAAATTATGTATATAACCTTTTCTATAGAAAAGGTTTAATTGTTACGCTCAACCATTTATCATACGAAGAGATGAGTGAGGAGGGGAGTGGTGGTCATGACGTGGGAGAGGGCGAGGAGGGCTCTAACTAGATGATGTTCGATGTTATCCAAGGAATAAATTTGCAACAAGCGCTGGGGGATGTTGGGCTGGAGAGGGAATATAGAACCTTATTAAAGGGAAAGAGTGATGCTTATGGGCGCTAGAAGTCACCTGTCTCGTAATTGTGGGGATTTGGTGTTGCCTTATGTGGCCAGACAGAGGTAATGCACTTTGACTTGGGTGTGTAAAGGGATACACTATTGCATACGGTAGCTCAATATTAGAATATGCTTATTTGGTTGGTGTTGTTATTGAAGGTGCTCTGCTATTGAGGAGGTTGTGGTCGCCTTTATACTTGGATGACGTTTTAGGGGTGATGGCTTTGATATCTTTGTAAAATGTAGTCCACAATTGTCTTTTTGGGATGTTATTTTGGCGAATTAGTTCATGTCGGCTGCGGAGCTTTGGAAGGCGATCGCTACTTTTTGGGCTATTTAGCTCTCTTGCAATGGCATCCTGTTTAGGAATGAACGATACTATGTGGAAAATGTAATTCATCTTACCAGATCTCTTTTTGAGACATAGCTCTTGTAAGTGTACTAGTTTAATATATTTTAGGGATGAGCACTAACCAAGGGTGTTCCCCCTTTTTTGGTTCAACAAAAAATCTTAGTAAAATCTTTTTGATATGAGGCTTATGGTTATCAATTTTTCTTCTTTGCTCGAGATGGTGTTGTCGTGGAAGTATATAACAATATCCTTTGAATAAGCATGCAGGTGTTTGGATGCCTTTGATATTGATCTTTTTTAATATATGTATTGAAATCCTTTTTAGTATTTGTTGGAGTATATGTGTGCGTCACTTATGTGGGAGATGGGTAAATAGATCTCTCCAGGATCCATTTACCACATCCAAGTCTTTAGTCCTACATCTATCAGTTGTAAGATGTCGAGACTCAGTGAGGGCTATATAAGAAGCCCCTCATCCTCTGTATCAAGTGAGAAAGTGCAATGCATACATCAACCCTTTGAGACGTTCTCCCGTGATTTCATCCCTCTCCTTGGGGAGTAGGGCTCCACGTTAAAATCTCGCATTCTTCATTTCTTTATCTTTATTTTTCTGATATGCTTCCACATTCCTATTTTCTAACCGTATTCTTCTGGTTGAGTCTTTTCTGATTTTAGTAAATAAGGCATGTAAAGGCCCTTGTTGGACTATGGATCACTACTTCAATCCTGGGATAGTTGTTGGACATGATTTTCGGATTTTTTTTATTTATAAATAATTGTGATGTTGTCGCAACCCAAATAATCCCTCAATAAAAAATTTATTTTGATTCTCAAGCCGAAATTGATTAAAAATGTAGCAAGAGAAAATTGCTATTTAATTAATCTGTATAGCAATAGAATCGAGCTTAGGGAGGCTACAAATCCCGAGGGTTATTTTAGTAATTGAAAAATAAATTAATAGAAAGAGGGACTTCCAATGCTAACTATGTTAGTTTTTGGGAGAGTTTTATCTTTTGTATTTTTTTTTATGATTTTTTATTTTTCTGATTTTTAGTTTTTATTATTTTTTAGTTTTACATTTTTTTAATTTTCAAAATGGTTATTTTTTTAAAGTAAATTTATACACGAAAGAAATGCAACTTTTTAGATTTTTAAAATACGATAAAAATATTAAAAAATGCTAAAGAAATTATTTTGTGTTTTAATATATCTTTACAATTCTAATATTTTTGAGAGAATTTTTGAATATTTAAGATTTTTAAAATGAAGAAAAACGTAAGAAAAATTAAACATTGAATAGATAGGAATATTTTGCAATTTAAAATATAAAAGAAACTCAAGAATGAGTGACTTTATTTTTCCTAAAAACTATAATGAATTATCTACAAACAGGAAATGGAATCACTGTTTTTGAAATTTTCTAAAATTTTCTATGATTTTTATATGGTTTTTAGTTTTTTATAATTTTTTGGGGTTCACAAAATAATTAATGCGTGTACAAAAAAAATAAATTATTTTTTTGGAATTTTTGACACAATATTTGAATTTTTATGTTTTTTTAACTTTCAAGCAATAACAAATTCTTTGTTTTTGATTTTTAATAATAGCAAATGTAAATAAAATGCAATGGAAAATTTAAACAATGAAGAGACAAGTAACATGAACTTAATATGTTTAGAAAAATTATTGAATAATAAAAATATTTATTTAAATGATGAGAACAAACAAAATAGTGTCTGGAATATAGGGACTGAATAGCAATTTTTATTGTTTTTGCATCAACATATAACAAAAATAAGAGATAGGGAAAAGTCGTAATTTACCCAAGTAAGCGCGTGCATTACACGTGCTTGAACGGTCTCTTTGCAATTTTGGAATCTTCGAGGTGCATTAATGGTATTTACCCCCAAAAAATAGGGTTCAACGGGCTTTGTTCCTTCTTTATTGCACTTCAAAAGCAAAGGGGGCACCACCCCTTTCTTCACCCCGAATCAAGGGCGGCAACGTCGGGGTTCATCAGGGCGTCGGAGTGATGGTGGTGATCGGCGATGGGCTTCAGAAGATGGCGATTTTGGAGACAGTGGTGGATGGTTCTTCACGCGGAGGTGGTCTTGCAGCATCGAGCTCCAGGCGAGGCGGTGTGAGACTCGCTATTTTCGATGTCGAGCATCGGTTTTCGTGGACGGCGAGGAGAGCGGATCTAGGCTGCGGTGATCGTCAGAATGGAGGAGCCTTGCGGTGGTGGAGATGGCAGAGGTCGCGCGGTTGTCTCGCAGGTGGTCGGTGGAGCAGGTACTCTTTCGGGTGGAGATGCACGTTCGGATGGAGGTCGACGGTTGCGGTTCTCCAGGAATTGGATGGGTGATCAACGATGGGCTTCTGGAGATGGCGGTTATGGAGATGGTGGTGGATAGTGGAGCTGCGGTGGAAGGGCGACGGCTGCGATGGATGATGCTACCCAACAAATGTTTTTGTTTTTTTGAAAAATAGCAGTTGCAATATCTTTTTTGTATTTTTTTAAAATTTCATGTACCTGCAAATAAATCAAAAGACAAAAACCCGACTCGAGCACGACGACTTGATCCCAAATAAAAAGATGTGATGAAATAGGCTCTGGCGATTGTGATGGAAAGGAACCGGCTCTTCGACTACCGTACACGGCCAAAGGAGATAGATCGCGTGAGGTAGAACGTGAACGTGTAGGAATTAAGAGGTGGATGTGAAATCGGATCGGTTCGGAAATGATAGAACACTTAGGACGATTAATTACCGATGTAAAAAAATCGACTATGAAATTAAAACCAAAATTAAACCTAAAATTATCTTGATGAAAGATTAAAACATGAAGTAAAGTGGATCTCACCAATGAGAGCGGATGAAAGCCGTGATGGCCTCGATAAGGATCTCCTCGCTGTCACCGGATGGTTTAGAGGATGGACACCTTTTTACAACAAGAATGCTCTTTGAGATTAGGCTCCTCTCACCAAAAGATTGATCAAGTTAGAATGAGGGAGGATAAGCCAAATACACAACAACAACAACAACAACAACAATAAAGTCTTTTCCCACAATTAAGTAGGGTCAGCTACATGGATTCTTGGCCTCCATTTAGATCTATCTTGGGTCAATCCCGGACTTAAATTCATAAAACTAAGAACCCTTCGTATGGTTTCTTTCCAACACTTCTTGGGCCGTCCTCGTCCTCTCTTAGCCGGCTCAACATCCCAACACTCGCATCTCCTAACTGGTGCATCAGTTGATCTTCTTAGCAAATGATCAAACCATCTTAAGCAGTTTTCTCGCATCTTATCCTCGATTGGAGCTACACCAACTTTCTTTCTGATTGAATCATTCTGAATCCGACCTTTACTTGTGTGTCCACACATCCACCTTAGCATTTTCATTTCTGCTACAACCATTCTCTGCACAAGTCTGGTTCACAGGCCAACATTCACATCCATAGAGCATAGCAGGTCTCACAGCTGCTTTGTAAAAACTTTCCTTTAATTTTTAAAGGAATTTTCTTATCACCGAGAACAACAGAGGCTTTTCTCCACTTTAGCCACCATGCATTTATTCTATTAGTAATATCTCCATCAATTTCCCCATCATGTTGCAAAATAGATCCCATATATCCAAAAGAATCTCTCTTCTGAATGTTATCATCACCAATCTTTACCTCGATTCCTTCACCATTGCTTCCATCAAAGGTGCACTCCATATATTCCGTCTTAGCCTTACTTATACGAAATCCTTTACTCTCCAACTCATGTCTCCGTACCTTAAGCTTCTCATTTACTCCATCTCTAGTCTCGTCAATCAACACAATATCATCAACAAATAATATACACTAATGTAACTCATCCTGAATGTGACTTGTCAACTCGTCCATAATCAAAGTAAAAAGAAATGAACTCAAAGCTGAACCTTGATGTAAATCGATGTTGATGTCAAAATAGCCAGTCTTCCCAGACGGGATCCTTACACAAGATAAAGCCCTATCATACATGTCCTTTATGAGGTTAATGTATAGGACAAATACTTGTCTCTTCTCCAAAACTCTCCAAATATCTCTCATGGGACATAATCATAAGCCTTCTCCGAATCAATAAAGATCATATGGATGTTCTTCCTTTTAGCTCTATAAATCTCTATTGTTCTCAACAAATGGATGGCTTCAATAGTTGAGCGACCTGGCATGAATCCAAATTGGTTTTCTTTTACGTTGGAAACTTGCCTCAACCTTCTTTCGATCACACGTTTTCAAATTTTCATAGTGTGACTCATCAGCTTGATACCTCTATAATTAGAACAATTTTGAATGTCTCCTTTATTTTTATAAAGAGGCACCACGATACTCCTCCAATCTTCAGGCATTTTCTTGCTTCGCCAAATAACATTGAAAAGATTCGTAAGCCAAGTCAAACCGCGCTCACCTAAAACTCTCCATACTTCTACAGGGATGTCATCCGATCCTACACCTTTCCCAGGTCTCATAACCTTCAAAGCCTCCTCTACTTCCTTTCTTTGTATCCGTCTATAGCTTGCACGATTCAAGTAACTTTCACTACTAGCTAGATCACCCAAAGTGATCTCTCTATTTCCTTCCCCAATGAAAAGTTTATGGAAGTACTACTCCCATCTAGTCTCTATATCCTTCTGAGTAACAAGCACACGACATTCCTCGTCCTTAATGCATCTTACTTGAGAAAGGTCTTTGGTCTTTCATTCTCTTGCTTTGGCCAACCTGAATATATCCTTCTGGCCCTCCTTAAAGTCGAGATTTTTATACAAAACTTCATAAGATTTTGACTTAGCTTCGCTTACAGCCTTCTTTGCTTCATTCTTCGTTTTTTGTAGTTTGTGACCGTTTCCTCTGTTTTATCCTTAGACATAGCTTTAAAACATGCTCTTTTAATTTTTAACTTCCTGCACCCCTTCACTCCACCACCAAGCCTCCTTTTGACCTGGGGCTCCTCCCTTTGACTCGCCTAACATCTCTTTGGCTACCTTTCGGATACAGGATGCTACTGCCTCCCACATCTCATTTGCACTTCCGCTACAATCCCAAGATAAATCTTCTAAAACCTTCTCCTTGAAGCTCGATTGCTTCAGTGGAAGATTCCACCATCTAGTTCTAGTGATCTTATGATGAGCCAAATAAATAGAAAAAATGAATTTGAATTTCAAAATTTGAATGGAGAGAAAAAGAAGGAAGGATGTTAATGGTGGAATTAATAAAATAATTTTCGAAATTATTAAAATAATAATAATAAATATCAACAACTTAATGAGCCACCTTAATGATGGGTTAATTAAGGAATTAATTAAATTATATACATATGGTATATTATTTACATAATTAATTAATAAAATATTTTTATCACTTTATAAAATTAAATAATAAATGTTAATTATTTAATTTTTGTGGTGGTTAATATACATGTAATATATATGGTACATTTTACACATAGTTAAATAAGTAAATTAATTTATTTTTTGTTGGATTTTTTCATTTTAATTTTTATTTTAATTATTTATTAAAAAATATTTACAATTATTAACAAATACATTATGTATAAAAATAAATCTAGATAAATCTATACATTAAATAAAAAGTAAAAATGCAAAAACCAACTCGGAAAACAATCTTTCAAATCGTAACTCCAAAAATTATGAAACCATTGCCATTTAAAGATAATTTAATTTAGAACTGGATGTGGTCTTTCAATTATCGCTTTACGACTTTTTCCGAATGTGGTTAGTTTTATTCTGTACATGATTTTTTTTGCAATTATTTTTATTAGTAAGAAAACATTTTTATTTGCAACTTCTGTTAGAAGATTATTTAATTTGAGGTCAATTTTTAGATAAATAAAATAGTGTAATTTTTATACACATATACACAGAATAAATTCAAAATAAAGAATGAAAGTATTTACAAAATATATTTTTTGGATTTTCTTATTAAAGACCCTATCTCCCCATACTTTATTCTTGGTTGACCAGGTCAAGTCTTGACCTTCTCTCGGGGTTCGGGTCAGCCTGTATCTATTGCATGTATACAATCTTTTATTTTCTTTATTTTTCATTTATTTATTTATTTTAGGTTAAAATAATAATAAATATATAATATTAACACACAGATGTAGGTTAGTAAGAATATGGATTTATTAATATATACATGTTTTTTATAAGGGATTTTAAGCTAAAATAAATGAATAAAGATGATGAAATGCAGATTCATCAGTAGTGTATGCACTTGTGCTTGTATTTCAAGATTAAGTAGTTTTTTTAGAAGAAAAGCATGTGGAATCTCGACCTAGGACGCACCACAAAAGTATGGAAATCAGTATACAGATGACCAAGAGTCACAAAGAACCCTACAATGCTTAACAAAATTCTCAGAATAGAAGTTCTGGCCTTGAAAAACAAGTTCATTCCATGCACACAAGTTAGTTCAAATAATAGATAGTGCTCTCAAACTCTCCTCATGCGAGTTTCTGCAGAAAGATCGTATATATACCCAGAAGTTGTTACAACTGTCCGTCCTCACCCATGGAATTCCTGCCAAACTCCAAAGCCTAGCAGAAGAGCCGCATTGAAAGACGAGATGGTCCAAATCCTCAGGTTCCTCCCCACATTTGTCATAGAGGTGATCATCAATGTCGAGTAATTTTTCACATCTGATCTTTGTCAAAACCGCCCATGTTTGAAGCTCCACAAAAGACCTTTATCCTTCTTGGAATCTTGCTCCGCCAAATAATATTCAAGTCCTGTACGAGTTCCCTCGATGCCGGTGCTTGCTCGCCTTCAAACAGATGGTATGCCTTCTTGACTGAGAACTTGCCTTGTGACAAGATAAAATGATCCCTCTCATGGTTCTGGAAGTGAGAGGTTTTGAAAGTGAGATCCCCTGATGCCGATACCTGCTTATGATTAAGAAGTTTTGGAAGTGAGATCTTGGTTTCAAGGATTTAATCAATGAACATAAAAGAATGTATTTGAAGAAACCATGTAATTTGGAATTATGCAACTAGATTTAGGCCTCTACATCTCTCTTTTCGAGTATAAAGATAAATGATGGGCGAGAGGGTAGAGATTGATGATGGTGATATCACCACAAATATTCTTTACCTAGATATCGATCGATACCACGTGATATATTAGGTTGATATTTGCACAACTGAAAGATGGATATTTTATGGGTTAAATGTTCCTAACTTGTGAAAAGTGACGGTAAATGTGTTATCTCTTGGATATGAGTTCTCTCCAGGGACCATCAATTTTGTTTTTGTGGGTACTTTGTATTCAAAAGGGGTATACATGCTCTGACCTAGTTGGTTGATAATGCCACTATTGTGAAGAGGAAATGAATCACTGTTTTATTACGAGAATCCTTCCTTCTCTTATATATAGTGTTAGAGATTACAATAGATTACATTCTCATAGTGTTAGAATTTAATCATTTATTCATATCATATTTCTTCTCAATACTTATCTCAAGCTCATCCGTGGAATTAAACTCATGAGTGTTTTGAGAACAAATTGTGCCAGCTTCCATCCAATTTGTGCTTAATGGTTATTGTTTGAGAATATTTACTATGTTTTGTATTGTTCACTTATTATCTATCTATTTTGTCTTCTTTTTGTAAATTTGCCTAATAGTTCCTCTCCTATATAAGAGAACCCTATGGCCTCTCATTAATGTATTTCGATTCTTTTCCCTCAACCTAGTATCTGTAGAGGTTTATGTTATGTTTACATGTACGTTTCGTATTTTCTATCCTTTGTTTGGATCACTATGTAATTTACCCTTGGGTTCTCTCTATAAGAGAGCCTAGGGTTCTATGAAATATACAATTATCTCATTTTCACCAACATGGTATCAGAGCCAAATCTCTAACCCTAACCCCTAATCCCCCCGCCCCCCTCCTCCCCTCTCTCAGCCGGTGCCACCCATCCCCACCAACCCCCAGCGGCAGCCCCGCTAGCTGCCAGCCCCCAGCGGCGGCACCCCCTACTGCCTCCAGCCCCCAGCAGCGACCCCACCACCTGCCGCCAACCCCTAGCAACGGCCTCACCGCCCTGCCGACCTCCCGTCAGCCCCACAGTCCCCGCTAGCCCCCTCCGGGGTCCACAAGCTCCCGCAAGTCATGGTTTTGAGTGCACAACGTCTACATATGCACTCAAATCCTATGAAGTCTTTGTTGACACCGAGTTCTTGTCTAGAATCACCAATTTTCGTCTCCGGCAAGATGTCAGAAAGTAAAGTAGATATGCCCTCCATAGGCGTGTTCAAGGGTCCAATGCTGATAGTCAAGATGGATGGGACGAACTATGAATTCTGGGCGATGCAGTTCATGAGTCCCATGAAGTCGAATGGTAAGAAGCATGTACTTACCGAGGATGAGCCGGCAGAGAAAACTGGGATCTATGCTTCTTGGGAGGCTGATGATTCTTATGCCAAGGTTTGGCTATCTGGAACACTGTCGATGGAGATTGCCAATGATGTCCTCCATCAGCCCACCGCCAAAGCGATGTGGGATATTCTGGCTACCACATATTCACAGGTGTGGAACGAGACTAAGATACTACAGCTACACCATGATGTTTTTACAATGAAGTAGAATGGGCGACCACTTCACTCTTTGTTACACATCCCTGAGAGGGATGTTTGAGAAACTATATAATACTATTCGCTCACGACCACTCCAGAGCAACAAAAAGACCTTCAGGAATGCTACCATGGTGGGAGTATTACTCGCATCACTTGATCTTGAGTACGAGGCAACCCACTCTCAGATACTTGCTGATGCTACTATTCCTCCTATGGAGGAAGTGTACGAGAATCAGTCGTATCTCTGTTTCTTCCAGCACATACTCCACCCCCTTCGGCTATGGCGGTATCACAAGGGAGAGGTGGTTCGGTTTTCCTTTCGCGGACGTGGACTTTGTGGCCTAGGAGGTCGTTTTCGCCAGCCGTGTTCTTTTTGTCATCGTACAGGCACTCAGAGGACTCATGCTACTCTAAGCATGGGTTTCCAACCTTGGCACGTGTAGCCGAGCATGTTACATCTCAGTTGGCATTCACTACAGATCACCGGTTTGAAGAGCTAGTTGCGCGTTTGCGTGATATTATGCCTCAATCATCTGTAGAGTCTCCAGGTGGATCCTCAGATGTTGCAGCTTCAGCATCCGCCAGTATTTCAACTGCTGCCAGTACCTCAGGTAGTGCTACTGCCTTTACATCTTGTCATGATCTCTCAGATTGGATTATGGATTCTGGTGCCACCCATCACCTTTGCCGTGACAGAGATAGACTTGAGTCCTACAGGGACATTCCTCCTGGACGCTCAGTGCTCATACCTGACGGGGCTCATTCCCTTATCGTTGGACAGGGGGAGATCTCCTTATCACCTTCTATGTTACAGAATGTTCTACATGCTCCTGAGTTTTCAATGAATTTATTATCAATTAGTCAGATAACAAAGGATTTGCACTGTCACGCTATATTTGACCCATCATCTCTCATTTTTCAGGACATACTAACGGGCAGGGTGATTGGGCTATGGCTCTGAGTAGAATGGTCTCTATCGTCTGGTCCGGAATTCATATGCTGGAAACTCCTCTCATTCCGCGTGATCAGTCTCTCCATACACATGGCATCTTCGCTTTGGTCACCTCCCGCTCCAGAAAATACGTCATCTCTTGCCTCAGATTTCTCCGAATTCGTCGTTTCGTTGTGAAGCTTGTCAGTTGGGGAAGCAACATCATTCTAGCTTCCCTAGTCATCAGAGTCGGAGTAGTAGCTCCCCGTTTGAATTGTTTCATATTGATATTTGGGGCCCGAGTCGTGTACCTGATCATCATGGACACATGTTATATCTAGTTGTAGTTGAGATTTTTCTCGTGTATCTTGGGTTTTTCTTTTAAAGAATAAATCTGAAGCAGGGATGTTATTAAAAATCTTATCAGTGAAGTGCAGAATGTGTTTTCTTCTACTGTCAAATATGTGCGAACGGATAATGCATTGGAATTCTGCACTCGCTCTCTTCCATTTTCTTTCGTCTAAAGACATTATTCACCAAACCACCTGTGCTTAAACATCTCAACAGAATGACGTGGCAGAGAGAAAACATCGTCACCTTCTTGATATCACTCGAACTCTGCTTATCCAGAGTTGTGCACCTATCACCTTTTGGGGGTATGCTGTCCTTACAACCTGCTACCTAGTAAATCGCATGCCTTCCTCAGTTCTTGGTGAGAAATTCCTATTTTCGTTATTTTTCCTGATAAGGAATCATTTTCACTTACTCCTCGTGTCTTTGGTTCTGTTGCCTTTGTTCACCACTTGTCACTTGGACTTGACAAACTCTCTCCTAGAGCTGTCAAGTGTGTCTTTGTAGGTTACTCTCAGACTCAGAAGGGCTATCGTTGTTATGACCCTATTAACAAGAAATATTTTGTGAGTGCTGATGTTACATTTTTGAATCCGTTATATACTTCTCCCTGCAGGTGACAGGTTGGTCTCTTCCATATCTAATGATGATGTCTATGTTCCTCCTCCTCCTAGTCTGAGTTCACCTGTGTTCAATCCAGTTCCTGTTATCACACCACCACCATCATCACCACCACCACCGCCACAACCACCTCCACAACAACCTATTCCACCATTACCTAAGTTCTATACACGTCGGTCTAGTCCTGCTCAGACAACACGTCAAGCATCCATCACGCCTAAGGTATGTTCATATGCTACTACTAATGATGGGTCAGATAATGTGCATTTGCAGGATTCTTCGTTGCAGGAGGAGGATACACCATCGAGTAAAGTGGATGGCGACCTTGATGTTCCTATTGCTATTCAGAAGCAGAAACAAACTTGCGCGTCTTATCCTTTTGTGTCCCGGGTTTCTTTTCACCGTCTAGAGATGGTGGGTAAGCTTCTTTATATCACTATAACTCGACCCGATATTGCTTTTGCAGTAAGTCGGGTGAGTCAATTTATGGAGCAGCCAAGACAAGTTCATATGGAAGCCATATACATGATACTGAGATACCTAAAGTCTTCTCCAGGCTCAGGGTTGCTGTTTAGAAAGAACACAGACTTATCTATTTCAGCTTGTGCAGACGCAGATTATGCAGGGTGCCCCAAGGATCGTAATTCTACTTCAGGCTTTGCCGTTTTTGTGCGAAGCTCTCTGGTTTCTTGGAAAAGCAAGAAACAAGCTGTTGTGGCAAGATCTAGTGCTGAATCCGAATATAGGGCCATGGTGCAAGCAAGCACGGAGATGATGTGGGTTCGAGCCGTATTAGAAGACTTACATGTAGATGTTCCTTTACCCATGCAGCTTCAATGTGACAATCAAGCAGCTTTGTTTATTGCCAACAATCCAGCATTTCACGAAAGAACAAAGCATATCGAAATAGACTGCCACTACACTAGAGATATGATCCAGAGGGGCTTGATTTCTACTTCACATGTTAGTTTAGAGGATCACACTGCTGACATATTTACCAAGCCATTGCTCAGAGGACCTTTCCAGAGATGTTCTTCCAAGCTGAGCATGATTGACATCTATGCCCCATCTTGAGGGGGAGTGTAGAGTTTTATGCTATGTTATCATGTATCGTTTCTTATTTTCTATCCTTTGTTTGGACCACTATGTAATTTACCCTTGAGTTCTCTCTATATAAGAGAGCCTATGGTTCTATGAGTATGGAATATACAATTCTCTCATTTCCACCAAAAGTATCGGAGCGACGGTCCTAGGCAGGAGATCCCGTATCCCACCCTAACCCTAACTCTACCCTCTTGCCTCGTCTATATCTTCTCGTGCACGCTAGGCTGTCGCCTCCCCTTCCCGGTGCCGCCAAGCCCTCCCCCGACGTCGCTCGGCCCCCCTAGCGCCGCCTCTCCTTCGGTGACTCCCCAGACTGCCGCCTAGGGTCTTTCCAGGATGCAACCACGGCATATAGGCCGCTGCCTGGGCATTTCCAGGCTGCAGCCCTGGCCCCAGGTTGCTGCCTAGGCCCTCCAAGCCGCAGCCACGGCATCTAGGCTGCTGCCGGGCACTTCTAGACCACAGCCTCGGTCTCGGAGGTTGTCTTCGATCTACCCGCGTGCCTCCGCACACCCCTGCAAGACATTCTGAGGTCTGGACTGGTCTGATTTTGACCGGAAAATGTGATTTCAGACCTATAAATCATGTTTTCCGGCCCTAGCAAGCAACGAAAATTGGTAAGGATGGTTGTATGAGTTTACACATACAACCAATCCTCTATATGATCATGTAGACTCGTTTATATTGGTTTACTCCACAGTTGAGTTCCGTTCTTTGGATGTCTTATCATAATGTCAGAGAACAAGGGTGACATTTTCTCGTCCGGAGCCTTCAAGGGCCCGCCCCCCATCGCTAAGATGGATGAGACCAACTATGAGTTGTGGTCCATGCAGTTTCTCACCCTCATGCAGTGCAACAATAAGGAGCACATCCTGACAGATCTAGAGCCAGTGGATAAGACTGGGGCAAATGCTTCTTGGAAGTAAGATGACGCATATGCACATGTTTGGCTTTGTGGGACTCTTACAACAGAAATAGCCAATGATATTCTGACTCAGCCCACCGCTAAGGTGATGCGGGACACTTTGGCATCAACATATGCTCAAGCACAGAATGAGGTTCTTTCGCTACAGTTTGATATCTACAATGCCAGGCAGAATGACCGCCCCCACATGTTTACTACTCTTCGCTTCATGGCATGTTTGAGAAGCTTCATAGCTACATGCCTATTATGACATCTATTGAGCAACATAAGACGTATATGAACTCCACGATGGTTGGAGTCTTCATGGCTGGACTTTATGCAGAGTATGATGCTGCACGTACTCAGCTTCTTACTGGAGCTACCATACCTCCTATAGAGGAGGCCTATAGCCGTCTCACCCAGATCATCATGCCTTCGACATCTACTTCCTTTCCTTCTTCAGCGATGGTCGACGATCCAGTCCAGAGGACGCACCCTTCAAGGCAGAGGTGGCAGTCGCTAGCGTGGCCCTTGTACCTACTGTCGCAAGCCTGGACATGTAGAGGATACATGTTATCAGAAGCATGGATATTTTATTTCTTGTCGAGTAGCAGAGCAGATTGTGTCTTCAGAGACTTCAGCTCCCCAGGTCGATCATCGACTGGATGATATTGTCTCTCGTATTCTAGAGATCACGACACTTACTGCTGACACCACCAATACAGATACTGCCAGCCACAGTCAGAACCTCTTCGAGTTCCTCAGGTATTGCCTATGCTTTTACTGGTAGTACTGATGCGGACATGACTGAGTGGATTACGGATTGTGGTGCTTCCCACCACCTGTGTGGGGACAGAACGCAACTGAAGTCCTACAAGACTATACTACCTGACAGATGGGTTGTCATGCTAATGGAGGCCACTTACCCGTTACAGGAAAGGGGGAAGTGCATTTGACACCGACCTTGTGCCTTCAGAATGTTTTATATGCCCCCGCCTTTTAGATGAATTTACTTTATATTAGTCAGATCACTAAGGATTTGCATTGTCGTGCTATCTTTGACCCTTCATCTATTGTGTTTCAGACATACTCATGGGCAATGTGATTAGATGTGGCTGTGAGCAGTGTGGGATCTACAGACTGATCCAATCTCCTCATGCTAGTGTTTCTACTATACCTACTGGATCAGTCTCTCCATATTTGTGGCATCTTCGTTTTAATCATCCTCCTCTGCAGAAGCTATGTCATGTTCTCCCTCAGATTTCTACGAGATCCTCCTTTTCAGTGTGAGACATGCCAGCTTGGGAAATATAACCGTTCCTTCTTTCCATCCTGTCAGTGTCGAAGCAGTTCTCAGTTATTTGAGCTCCTCCATTTAGACATCTGGGGTCCGAGCCGCGTTCCTGATCACCAACGATGATTTTTCTATACTTTCTTGGGTCTTTTTATCAAAGAATAAGTCTGAGGCTGGATTTATGATCAAGTATTTTATTAATGAGATAAAGAATATTTTTCTGTTAATGTCAAATATCTCCGTTCTGATAATACCTTGGAATTCTGCACCTTACAACTTTCTGAGTTTCTTAGATCTCATGACATTGTTCACCATGTCTTATGTGCTTATACTACACAGCAGAATGGTGTTGCCGAGCGCAAACACCGTCACTTGATGTGACCATAACCTTGTTGATACAGAGTCGTGCTCCTCATGCCTATTGGGTAGATGCTGTCCTCACAGCTTGCTATCTGGTGAACCCGCATGCCCTCGCCTGTATTGGGAGAGAAGATTCCTTTCTCGATTGCATTTCTCGAGAAGGATCTTTCTCTCTTACACCTCGTGTCTTTGGATCTGTTGATTTTGTTCATGATGTCTCTCCAAGTCGGGACAGGCTCTCTCCTAAAGCTGTCAAGTGTGTGTTTGTTGGCTACTCTTGTACCGAGAAGGGGTATCATTGCTTTGATCCGCCAAGGCGGAGGTACTTTGTCAGTGATGACGTTACTTTCTTTGAGTATGTTATGTATTTTTCTCCTACAGGTGATAAACTAGCCCCATCTGACTCTGACGATGGATCTACATGCCTCCACCTCCTACCGTCATTCCTCCGCCTCCCTCTACTCCTGCTCTACCACCATCTCCTCAACCACAACTACCACCACCACTACCACATGCTCCTGTGGCTCCACCTCCTACTCTGACTCATTTTTTGCTATGTATTTTTCCTCGCAGGCCTCGCTAGGTTTCCCATGCTCACAAGTCTTGTCCATCATCTAGCACACCTCTGGTATGTACTAAGCACATTTTTTTTTCTACCGATGGGACTACTGAGTTGTCTGTGCAACATGATTCCATACAGGATGAGTAGGTGCCCTCTCAAGAGGGGGACTCACATGTCACAGACTTGGCATATGATCTTGTTGTACCGATTGCTTTGCGAAAGCCGAAACGACAGTATGCTACTTATCCTCTTGCAGCCCAGGTTTCCTTGAGCAGACTGTCAGAGGATTTCGTGAGGTTAACCTTGGCACTATCTGCTGTGGAGATACCGCGGACATATTAGGTGGCTCTAAAGGACAGTCAGTAGAGGTTAGCCATGGATGAGGAGATGGCTGCGCTACACTCACGTGGTATGTGGAGTCTTGTTTATGCTCCAGTCGATGCGTCTATTGTGGGATGCAAATGGGTGTTCACTGTGAAACATCGTGCGGATGGCAACGTGGATCGCTATAAGGCGAGACTTGCGGCACGTGGGTTCACCTAGACATATGGGGTGGACTATCATGGTACTTTCTCTCCAGTTGTCAGACATTCCACTCTGCGTATTCTACTTTCTGTTGCTATGATACAAGATTGGCCCCTGTATCAGCTTGATGTGAAGTATGCCTTCCTCTATGGCGATCTACAGGAGGAGGTCTACATGCAACAACCACCTGGGTTTGCTGCTGAGGGGGGATGTCAAAAGGTTTGCAGGCTACACAAGGCTATCTATGGCCTTAAGCAGAGTCCAAGAGCATGATTCCAGAAGCTCTCAGACTTGATAGTGCAAACAGGGTTTGTGAGATCGACTGCCGATCACTCTTCGTTTGTGCAGAGGACCCGAAGAGGTACTATTGTCATTCTTGTGTACGTTGATGACATTATTGTTATATGATATGATGAGAAGGGCATTCAGGGTGCAAAGGACTTCCTAGGTTCAGCCAGTTTGTGTGACCAAGGACCTTTGGACATTTACGGTTACTCTTCTCCTTGGACTGGAGATAGGAACCAACGAGGTCTTGTGATGACCTAGAGGAAGTATGTTACAGATCTTTAAGAGACAAGCATGGTAAATTGCAGACTTGCCACTATTCCTATTGACCCGAGCATGAAGCTTTATGATGATGATACTGAGGAGGTCGACAAGAGGAGGTACAGAGAGCTTGTTGGCATGCTACTAATATAACTATTACCACGCCTGACATATCCTTTGCTGTGAGCTAAGTGAGTCAGTTTATGGAGCAACCCAGACATGCGCATATGGATGCAGTCTATATGATTCTGAGATACCTGAAGAATTCACCTGGCGCGGGACTTCTTTTCAGCAGAGGCACATCTCCTCAGTTACAACATGTGTAGATGCAGATTATGCTGGGTGTCCAAAGGATAGAAAGCCTACATCAGGCTTTGCTGTGTTCATAGGGAATTATCTTGTTTTCATGGAAGAGTAAGAAGCAGACTGTGGTTGCCAGATCAAGTGCTGAGTCAGAATACATGGCCATGGTGCAGACTAGCACAGAGATGATGTGGGTCAGATCTGTACTTACCGACCTGACTATAGAGGTGCCTCTTCTCATGCACCTCTAATGTGATAATCATGCTGCTCTTTTCATTGCCAACAATCCAGCATTTCATGAGAGGATCAAGCACATAGAGGTGGACTGTCACTACACTCGTGACATGATACAGAAGGGTTATATCGCCACTACACATGTCAGCTCTGGAGACCAAACAACAAATGTTCTTATTAAGGCTCTAGCCAGAGGGTCTTATCAGAGATGTTGTTCCAAGCTGAGTCTGATTGATATTTACGCTCCAGCTTGAGGGGGAATGTTGAGATATTTACTATATTTCGTATTGTTCTCTTATTATCTATCTATTTTGTCTTCTCTTTTGTAATTTTCCCAATAAGTTCCTCCCTATAGAGCGTCAAAAAAAAAAGTTCCTCCCCTATATAAGAGAACTCTAGGACCTCTCATTAATGTAATTCGATTCTTTTCCCTCAACAGTTATCCTTTGTTTTTTTTTAAAACATCTCATCCAATTCGGATCTAAGCAATCCTACAAAACCAGATACTCCAGGAGCATACTCATTTTTGCCTATTTTGCATGCTAATTAGTCTCCAGGTTGCTGCAGGAATTTTGGATGGTCTTCATTATGAATCTTCGATGTATGAATGTGGCCAAACTGATATCTGACTTCTGATATAATTGAGATGGGAATCCCTTGTATACATGAACTTTTTAATTCATTAGATTTTGAATGGGTTATTAATATGTATTATCCTATGTTAAAGTCAGTATTATTAGGTCGTTTAATTTTAAATGGAGAGCTAATATAGAAACTAAAGATTAATTGAACTGATGAATATGTTTATTGGTGTATTTCTCTGTAGATTGTCGTGCACACAAATAGTCCAAGAGGTACACACTTTCGACGTGCTGGACCCAGAGAAAGAGTATGCTGCATATGATGTAAGGATTTAAAAATTACTTGCTTGATAGCTTACCTAAAATGCCGTCTTCGTTGCTGTCCAGGGTATATTTTGAATCAGATGAGGTGCATGCATGCATTGTGACATGTGGAGGGTTGTGTCCTGGACTGAACACTGTGATTAGGGAAATTGTTTGTGGACTGTCCCACATGTATGGTGTTACCCGAATTCTGGGAATTGAGGTGAGGATTCAGTAATGAAATTCCTGCTCAAGATTCTCCTTTACTCACTTTATTGTACCAAAAAATGCAATTGGCAATTCTACCTGCTAGTACATACAAAGTAAGTGGAGTTTCTTCTTATTTTTCATCTTGAAAGAACGATATTTGCTTTGTGAATCACAAGGCACAATCTCTCTTTTTTTACACAAAACAATCTATATTTGATGCACGTGCTTTGATCAATGGAAGGAACGTAAATTCACTTTAATAGTTTGGTGGTAGATCAGTGAGCATATTTTCCAGAGGATGATGGTTCAAAATCCCCATTATGTGGAATAGCGGAAGTCCTTATAATGATAAAGATCTCCTTGTCTAACTCCCCTTCGTGCGACACTCCTTAAAATGGTTGCTCTGAAACTTTTTGATGAAATGTAATAAAAATAGACAAAAACCATTATTTTTCTTTATTATACATAAGCATCACTTTTATATATTATCGAAATTGAGAAATGAATTCTAAAAAGTGGCTTATGCTTTGGTGATTTGAATTTCTTGACTTCTCATAAAGCCTTGTAGAAGCTTCACAATGATGGTTCGTATCATAAAATCTCAGAACCAAATAGATTTTAAGATTTTCTGCACTTCATCAAAAAGCTGCTTGTGCCTTTCAACCCATCGCATTTCTAGAATCTCGCTAAGCTGCTTGTGCCTTTCATGATGGTTCACGATTTTGATGGTTCACGATTTCCTAGAGCACTTAGTCATGAAAAATATCTGGTAGGTTTAGAAGATGTTAGTATATTGCATAAGATTTTAGGTTTTTCTCGAATACGAATGTTCTAATGCGAAGTTTAAATTGCATCACCGCGTTGACAGGGAGGATACAAAGGCTTTTATGCTCGCAATACCATCACCTTAAGTCCTAAGTATGTCAATGATATCCATAAGAGGGGCGGAACCATGTTAGGAACATCAAGGGGCGGCCATGACACTTCAAAGATTGTTGATAGCATTCAAGATCGTGGTATCAATCAGGTAGGGCAAGGAAACTGTCTTGATTTCTTTTTATAGAAAGCATGCATCTTTGTATTTAAATAAGTGATTGATTCCTTCCTTCCCTTAGGTCTATATAATTGGAGGAGATGGTACTCAGAGGGGGGCATCTGTAATTTTTGAGGTGAATGCCGACATGTTTTTAAAACTGGTAATCTGCAGTGATGAATAGTTCATCAAGGAACCATCCATAATTGAGAATAATTGTTATGATACTTTGCAGGAAATCCAGAAGCGTGGACTCAAAGTCTCTGTTGTTGGAATTCCAAAGACAATAGACAATGATATTGCGGTATTACCTTTTAAAACAAATCATGTCCAAAAAGATCTTTGCTACTTGCTAATAGGTTTTTTAATACGCCTGTTTAATGGACATCATGACATTGTCTTAATAGGTCATAGATAAATCTTTTGGATTTGATACTGCTGTCGAAGAGGCACAAAGAGCTATTAATTCGGCTCATGTAGAAGCTGAAAGTGCAGAGAATGGTGTCGGCGTTGTGAAGTTAATGGGGCGCTATAGTGGTGAGTATTAGTTTTTGAGCAAGGAACTATTATGCGATACCTTTCAATAACACATATTTTCTATCAGCTCGGTGCCTTTTCTGTCAAGTTTACTATGAGATATTGTTTTTGTTTTGTTTTGTGATTTGACTTGCTTTGCGTTTGTGATTACTTGGGTTTAATTAAACTAGTTCCTCTCAGCAAAATCTTGCATTGAGCTCAATACTTCTTCCTGTAGTTTTCCTTGGTAAATAAATCTTTCTGTCAAGCCAGAACTAAGTTGCTGTCCTATCCCCTTCTCACTTCCTTCTCGCTTTACTATAATAACACTAGCTACAAGTGATATTCCACCCTTGACTAAAAACATCTAGAAAATTTTAGGTTTATGATTGCGACCTAAATTTGACGTGGACATTTGACGCAGCACTAAAATTCCAATATCAGAGTTTTATTTTGATCAATAAACCTGCGTTGAATAGACATGTGGCATATATTTACTAGGAGTATAGAACATGAACTTTAATTTTGCAACCATGTGGGAAAAAGAGCAGAATTGATATCGTACAAATATTCGAATGGAGATCAAATGCCAACATGCATTGCCTGCCTCAACATAATTGCAAGTACATACATGACAATGACAAACGTAAGTGGTGCAAAAGGACCCTTGTCTAACCCAGTGGAGCGGCTGAAAGAACATGATGATTGTTTGATCTTCATTACATGATGCACCCCAAAACATTATGGTTCTAGTGAAGGATGTGCTCGCAGTGATCTCTATTTTCTTCATGTCGTCGAGGTTGTTGTCGGTTGGACCGTGTGGTTGCTTGGAGATGATCACGAGGATATTTTTTGGGTGCGCCCTGGCAGAATGCGTCGAGCATACACTTGGTTGATTGTGATATTGTTACGATTTCTAAGGAGGAGGAGGTCTAGGAGTTATTCTTCTGGAGACTATGCATAGAGCCTTGTTGCTAAAGTGGATTGTAAATAAGTGTGTCAGAAAAATCTCAGGTTCGATTCGATAAGAGTTTGATTCGAACATAAATGAACCAAATCTTAACATAGGTTTGGGCTCGTTTATATAACCGAATCGAACCTTAAAATGGTAGGTTCACTCAGGTTCAGTTCATTAATAATTTGATAAAAACAAACAAACAAACAAATAAATATTTAATATTATTTGAGAATTGAGAGATTTTACAGTGATAACAAAACCCACAACCCTTATATCATGGTTTAATTTCACATCTCAAAAAATCAAGAGGCTATTTAAATATTTTGAAAGAAGAAGGGTGGGACGGTAAAATTTTACCAATATCTAAAAATTGTAACCCTAACTCTCCTCATCTCCTCACCCACGAGACAACCCTACTTGTGCCCCCTCCCTCTCCTCACCCATGTCTCCCCCCCCCCCACAGCTTACTCTCGACCTCGACAACCGCCTACCCCTTCTCCTTCCACTCAAGCACCAACGTGCATCGACCCCCCTATCCTTCCAGCCTCCCCCTCCGTAGCACCAGCGGGCAGCGACCCCCTCTCATTCTAGCCTCCCCCTCCCCAGCACTAGCAGGCTGCGATCCCTCTCCACCGCCCCAACACCTGCGCCCCTCTCTCCTTTCGACCTCCCCATCCCCATCATCAACATGCCATGACACCTCTCCAACGCCCACCATTGATGACACCGGTCACTACCTCCTCCGATGCCTTCAGGTTTGCCTTTACGGACTGAACACCTGCATTTTTTGCAAAATCCGTGGTAGTAAAATGTTTGATATTAAAATGTGCAGCAACTCAAAGTCCCCATTGGCAAAAAGTGACGAGTGCATATGGACCTTAAGCACTACATAGATCTCCGGTCGCTGTAAATGCATAGAAATGTCTAAGAACCAAGAAACAATTAAGTGATGGATTTCAATGGAGATAAAAAGACCTCTTCTTTCTTCTCCTTAGGCTTGGGGGGCTCTACTTCGAGTAAGCGGTCCCCCTCTCCTCCTTTCAACACAACGACCCCCTCCATTTCCAGGCTTCCAGCGACACATCTCCGTGCCCTCCCCAACACCAACGAATAGGCTGTCGGCAACCTTCCCACGCCCTCCAGACTACTATTTTCTGGCAATATTTGTCATGCTCAATTTTTTTTGTATAATCAAATCTTTAACGAACTGAATCGAACATTCGCGAACCTCAACCGAATTGAATCAAACATGAACTTGATTATAATCTTATCGAATCGACCTGGACCCGAACCTATATACTTATTAAACGAATCGAATCAGACCCATGTAGGTTCACTCAGATTCGGTTCGTTTACACCCCTAATTGTAAGGTTATGAGGAGAGAGTGACAACTTATGCCGCAGACTAATTCGTTGTATTTATGGACAAACCCAATGGTCACTGAACATATTTCTCTTCTTTTGTTTTTTGGAAGGAAATTTGTATCAGATTGCCTTAACTTCCTCTGCTTGTCCACCCAGTCTTAGGGGGTGGATGCTATTTTGTCTTTTAGATAGATGCTTGGATTGATGGGGGGATGTTTGAAGCTCGTTACCTACGATTGTTGTCACTAACAATGGATTGAGATGCATCGGTCTCTGAGACTTGCGTGGATGGCACATGGTTGCCCACCTTCTAGTCTGACTTCTCTGAACAACATCTACAAGACTTGACTAAAACAACATAAGCAAGACTTCATGCAAACTTTGGAAGCAATTAGAGGTAGGGAAGGAGGCCTTCTGGATGGCAGAGACGATTGAGTGTGGAGAGGATGGAAATATTACGGTGCGACAGACTTACATTGCTGTGTGAAACCCCGAATTATTAAAAATACTAAATCTTAATTTCCGACTTGATCCAGTTTCAAATTTGAGAAATGAACATTCTATTTTCTAGTACTCTTTGAGACCTTTCGAACGAGCCCAAGAACATAAAAACATACACCGTATGCGAACGTTATGCATGAAATACGATCATTTTTTGCTTTTGAACCGTAAATTGGACCCTATAAAATGGCCAAGTGATTGAGCCACTTAGCCACTTCATCCAGACGCATTGTCGGAGACCTATTGGAGCTCTGCTGTAGTCGAGAATTTTCAATCGGAGACTAGAATACACCTTTTCGAAGAGGATGACTAGTTCTACACCATGCTCACATACATTTCATACGAATTACCATGAAATTGCCGATTTCGAGTGGAGGAGAAATCTAGGGAACAACCCACAAAGGTACGGATTTCACCCCTCGTTGTTGGTCCACACATCCTTTGTAAGTCATTTTCTCATTGAATCAATATATGTATCATCTATTTTGTCGTATGCAAACCCATTTTCATATCGCCTTTCGCGAACTCCGAGTGATCCGTCGGGTCGAAAAATACCAAACGTATGTCAGATTGATCTTCATTGAATGCTTTATCCATGCATGTGTTTTTGAATTGGAGGAGAAATTTGGACACCAAATTTAAGGATCGACTATAGTTTTTGAAACGATCGATCAATGCAAATGCATTAATCGATCGTGCATGATTGATCAGGCCAATTGCACTGATTCATCTGTGCTGATTGATTGACACAAATGGAGTGATCGATCATTAGTGGTCCTTAGTGTCTTTAGCCTCTAATTGTCATCGACGGGAACTTGGGGGAGTGATGATGGCTGCCGATATCGGAGAGAGTGGCGACGCTGTAGGTTGCTGATGATAATTAATGGAGGTAGGATAAGGGGTGAGGGTGGGTGCTCGAGGCCATGAGGCCTCTTCCTCACAATGTTGGGTGGCAATCATTCATCCTGGGGTTTGCACGACAATAATAGGGCTCTGCTTGGAGCCCTTTAACGCTTTCTAGACCTCCTTTCGTCGCTGGAGCTCCACTTCTTGACTTCCATGTTCCTGCTGGCTCACTTGGTGTAGCTGGGGGCCTGGGGCTATACCTAAGGGTTTTGGGGCTTCACCCTTTAGGTTGGAGCTTAACATGCTGCTTATTCTGCTGCTGGGCCCTCTTGGTTTTACCCTAGGGTTCCATTGAATGCCGCAAGGGTTCAACCTAGGGGTTGGGTTGCAGTAGAACGGTGTGGAAGTCCATCTAGCAGTGGTCGCAGATCGACTCCTGTGTCCAAGGAGGTCGGGTTGCTACTGCAGAGCTTGTTTTCGTTGTTGAGGTTGCTGTTGAGAGGAACGATATTGGTAGTGTTGATGAAGATGAAGGTTGGATGGTTTTTCGAGGGCATAGGTCTCGCCCGGGTACCCTTGCACTCCTACTCACCAAATAACACTGCTTCAAGTGTGGTGAATGGGTCCACCGACATTGTGAGTGCAAGCTTTATCAGGTGTGGCAGTCTCTGTCTTGCATCGTGGGGAAATATGAGATCACGATGTTTGCGAAGGAGTTTTGTCATCATCAATTGGAGAGCGTGAACATATCTGTTAATCTGCATGCCTCTTCTGATTGCTTCGGTTGCCACTGGTAGCAACTTGGATCTGATTGGAAGTTGCCTTGTTCTTTGTGCTGTGGCGGAGGGAATGGGGGGCGTGTAGGGGCCATGGCCCCCATCCTAAATTTCAATATATATGAATGGATCCCTCGTTAACTTCCCCAAACTTTGATTTGCCATTTCGAGTAGAAAATTAAGACCCCCATCTCAAAGTCTCTTTTAACTTATTTTTACCTTAAAATTCTCAAGTACAACGACTAGATATTTGTTAAAATTCCATCTTTTATTATCCTTCCTTCCCCTTTTATTCTCACTTCTAGTATGAGGTTCTTGGTCGACACATCTTTGTTGAAATCACATTGTAGCACGTGGGATTTTCCGTGACAACGACTGATCACTATCACGCCATCACCCCAAGAAATCCTAACACATCCTCCTTCCATAACTCGAAACCTCGCGAATCGATCAATTTAGTGGACATGGATATCCTCGTTAATGCATCTTTGGGTATTGAGTTATGCAAATTTCATGGTTAATCATACGCATTAATTTCAAGGGTATGCCGTCATTGTGTTGAGATATGTGTCTTCTCGTAGGTAAGATATATATGTTCAGATGTTTTCTAGATGGCTGCCTAAATTTAAAGGAATTCAATTAATATGTTAAATGATAGCTTAGATGGGTATACAATCATACCTAATTATCTTCTACAAATTCGAGATAGTTCGTTGATTTTTTTTTACAAAATTTTGATATAAATAAGCATACAACTTTAATAATATAACTTTATAAAGTTTAAACTTAGGATTGTCACTTCTGCTCCTCTACTTCTTGCTATGCTCCTCCACAACCCCACACGTGTCCAGTGTTGTAAAAGTCACCCGACTGGCTCGACTAGTAGGTCCGACTAGTCTAGTCAGTTGGGTGGCCGACCGAGTACCGACTAATTCCCACTAGGTACGCTAATCAACCAAATTTTGCTTGGAGATACCATATTTTCTTAATGTTTTGCTTTTTTTATAAGCAAACTTATTATAATATACTTAATGTATTATTTAAATTTAATTACTTCTTTTATTTTATTATGGTAGTATAAAAATGTATAAAATCTATGTAAATATATGTATACAAATGAGTTATATATTTAAAATAATCATAAAATTCAAAATCGATTAAAATCGACTAAATCCGATTAGTCGCCCGACTGCCGATTAATCCTTAGTCAGTGTCCCAACCGACCGAGTACCGACTATCGACTTTTGCAATCTTGCGCATGTCTGAAGCTTCACTCGTGGAACGTGAATCTTGCCCTATGCATGCCCTAACCTTGACCCGTGAATGGTGAATCTGAGGTAGATTGCTTTAACTCCACCATAAATGGGATGGTTAGTTCCTTTTGACCCTTTGACGGGGCTCTCCGGCCTTGAAGGTGTGGTGTCCTCGCCTACCCCTTGAACTGTCTTCTCGAGCATGTCCTCCTCCATGGAGTCTAGGGTTTCCAGTAACCCATCACCACCTTATAAATTATGCCGGAGATTGACCTTTTGATGGCTCACTACGGGACCTTACCGTGCATTTTGTCCTTTGCTTTTGCCTGCACATTTGTTCTTCCCCAAGTTCCCTTTGCTGGATTGCGAGGTAACTGCTCAAACAATGCTTTATTTTGCTTCTATAATCCGGTTGACTATATGCGTATGATGCCTTGTTGTTGTTCTTGGATATTCATCTTAGTTGCTTGTCTGATGGTACATTGTTATGGTGATGAAATTGGGTTATGGTTCTCCAATGATGATTGGAAATGACATTTTATTTGTATAATTGACCCATTTTACCATGATCTTCTGCTGTTGTTATTGCCATTCCTTGTATGTATTGTTGGTGATCATTTAGCCATTTTTCTAAGCATGAACCGGAATCCTGCTACGATGTTTATTGCATTAAAAACATCTCTTGATGTCTCCCTTGATGGGGGGATTTCTATAGACCCTATTTGCTGCGTTTACTCTCCATTTGATGCTCTATTGGTTGGAGCTTGTGCTGGGAGTTGCTCTGCTGCTATTCTATGATGCCTTATTATTCTTGGATATTCATGCTGGTTGCTTGTTTGATGGTACAATGTTAATTTGCTCTGAGATGGTCATTTGCTGAGAGCTGTTGATGAGTTGAGAGGTGTTCATTTGCTTTGATTGCTCTTCATTTGATGCTCTATTGGATGTGAGATGTTCATATCCTCAGAGATGTTAATGAGCCGAGAGATGCTTATTTGTTGTGATTACTCTTGATTTGATTCCCTATTGGTTGGAGCTTGAGTTGAGAGCTGCAATGTTGCTGCTCTATGATGCTTTGTTGTTGTTCTTGGCTGTTCATCTCGATTGCTTGTTTGATGCTACTATCTTAATTTGTTGTGAGATGTTCATATCCTCAAAGATGTTAATGTACTGAGAGATGCTCATTTGTTGTGAATACTCTTGATTTGATGCCCTAGTGGCTGGAGATTGATCTAAGAAATGCAATGCTACTGCTTTATGATGCCTTGTAGTTATTGAGTGTTCATCTTGGTTGCTTGTTTGATGGTACTATCTTAATTTGTTGTGAGATGTTCATATCTTTAAAGATGTTAATGAGCTAAGAGATGCTCATTTGCTGTGATTACTCTTGATTTGATGCCATATTGGCTGGAGATTCAGCTGAAAGCTGCAATGCTACTGCTCTATGATGCCTTGTTATTCTTGGATGTTCATCTTGGTTGCTTGTTTAATGGTACTGTGTTAATTTGCTTTGAGATGTTTATTTGTTGAGAGATGTTAATGAGCTGAGAGATTTCCATTTACCGTGATTACTATCTATTTGATGCTCTATTGATTGGATCTTGAGCTAAGAGTTGCAATGCTGCTGCTCTATGATGCGTTGTTGTTGTTCTTGGATGTTCATCTTATTTGTTTGATTGATGGTACTATGTTAATTTGCTTTGAGATTTTCATTTGCCGAGAAATGTTAATAAGCTGATGCTCTATGATGCCTTGTTGTTCTTGGATATTTGTAGTGGTGAAATTGGTTTTTGGCTTACAATTTATGACTGAAAAGGGTATTTTATCGGTATAATTGACACATTATGCTCTTAGCTCCTGCTGCTTTGGTTGTCTTGCCCTGTGTGTGTTGTTGGTGATCATTTAGCCCTTGTGTTGAGCATGGATTGGAGTCCTACACTGCTGTTCATTTGCTGCTATATTTGCTGAAGCTGCAGCTCTTCATCCAAAATTCATCCAATCTTCTTCCAATATGCTCATCTACGAAGAACTAGTCCCCAAAGTTGTTCAAATGCTGCTCTATTATAAACATTAACCTATCCAGTGGTAATACGTTGCTGTAAGGTTGCTCTTGATTGGATTCAATAGTTTTGGAGTCTTATCCGACTCTTCTAGTTTTTGGTTAATGAAGAATCATTCACCTATTCTGCATTTGGACTGGTAAGGCGCTAGCTCTTAATTGGAATGTGTCTAAGCCGTTTAACCACAACCATACAAGATGGACATGTAAGGTGCGAGCTCCTCGAGAGTGCACATTCAGGATGACAAGTCATCTGCACCCCGAGTGAATGGACACCCGATGTTACCAATTTCCTATATATTTCAACTCACCAAAACAAATAACAACCAACAACTTTAACTAACTTTCAAACCTTATCCCTTAACCCCCAATAGCCAGTCGAACAAAGAACACCACTTATTCCAGTTTATTCTCCTTGTTCCTATACACTAGTCGAACAGAGAATAGACCCTTATTCTCCTTATTTCCCATCCGTATTCCTGTTTATTACAGAACCGAATGTCCCCTAAAAGTTCGATACACATATATAGATATATTTACAAATCTTTATCTTGATAACCAGACCTTATTTCCAGATAAGTGAATTTTATCTTGGGTTAAGTGGACTTCGTTTGGAGATAAGTGAATATTTACGAGACAAGTAGATTTTATCTCGACTTTAACTATCACATGGTCACATCATGATTACAACATCCATTATGTATGTATCAACACTTTCCCTTCTTTATCCTTAAATCAACTGAACAATATCCCTACCTTATTCCTTATTCCTCATCCAAACGTGTATAAAAATATATTACAATTATATTTTTGAAAGAGAAAAATCCTTATTAATTTATTTTTTTTCAAAAGAGAAAAAAGAGTTAGATAAAGAAAAAGCTGAATGAATATTTATTCTAGTTATACATATTATATATTTCCATTTCTTTTCTTCACTCCCTTTCGTCAGAGAATTCTCGAGTTTGATATTTGCTTAGATTCGATTCAACTAATTAGAGGTTCGATTCAGATTCAGTTAGAAAATAAACAAACTGAATCTGAACACAAGTTTATGCTCAAATAAATAAACGAACAGAACCTAAAAATGTAAGTTTGTTTACACCTCTACCGAGTACGTGCTGATGTTGTTTGTGGGTGCATCAATGGCCATGATTATCAATTGGACTAAGGAGTGCTTAGAGCTTGTGGAGTTGATGTGTAACACCCGAACTCCGTCCATTCTACTACGGAGAATATTGAATGTTTTTCAAATTTCTTGCTTTCAATGGTTTATGGTTCTACTGGCTCATTGTCGTATGCACTATGGAAGAGCTTTGAGTGGTACATGCTCGCTTTTCGGACACTTGATCGCTTGTTAGTGGTGACTTCGACATTACTCTTCTATTGGGATCGACCACATGACCCGGGGGGGGGGTAGTTAGACTATGGTTTCTTATTCTTTTTTGATTTTGTTGGCGAGATGAAGATGAAGGTCTTAGATGCGATGAACATGAAGTACACTTGGAGGTGCTCATCTTCAAGATCTTGCTTGGATCACTTCCTTAATTCGGTTATGTTGATAGAGTGCTTTCCCGTGGGGTTTGTGATAGCCTTGTGTAGATTATACTTAGATCATGTGCCAATTTGCTGAGTGTTAAGAGTATGGAAAAGGTTGGTACTTGGATCTTTCCTGTATCCAATTATCCTATCTCTTGTTTAGTCCTGCGTCATTTATAAGTGGGATTCTGGTCTGTCTGTAGGGCTAAAAAGGAAGCCCCATACCCCATGTATTCTTTGAGAGATTCACAATAGAAGATCCGACCTTCTGAGGCCTTCTCTGTGGTTTCATTCCACTCCTTATGGAGTAGGGTTCCTCATAGATCGTGAACGTTCCATGAAATAATGAATAGTCTGCTCGTCTAAAAAGATAGACCAGCATCGCTGTGTCGATCGAAAAAAATTTACAAAAAAAAGAATTTGTAGATTTTATTTACTCCTAAACTAATGTGTATAACAATAAGTATGAGAGTGTCATACTCAGGGAGGCAAACTATGATAAGTAGGGTAAATAAGTAGAGTGATTGGCTTCAAAAAAAAAGTAGAGTGATATAAAGTATTATGGTTTTCTGAATTTTTATGGATTTTAAATTGATTTTACGGTTTTAGTTTGTTTTAAGTTTTATATTGTTTTTATAGTTGATTATATACCTATATATAAAGAGATATAGGTACGAGTTTAATATTTTTGTATTTATTTTATCTTTTAATGTTTTTGTTTTATAATTTGTTTGACTGTTTTTAGTGATGTTCAGGTAGTTTTTAGAATTTATTTTGGTTTTTAAAGTGAAAACAATATTTTTATGGAAATTTGTGAGGTATTTTGATTTTAAAAATAGTAAACAGTAAGGAAGTATTCGTATTTTATTTTTACTGTAAAGGTGCGGAAATACCTTTAAAATAAGGCTTTATACGTATTTTTAGGATTTTTTATGAATTAGTTATGAATTTTCAGAAGTTTTAGAGTTTTTAGATTTTTAAGGATTTTAATATTTGATTTTTAATTTACTGTTTAGAATATAGTAGAATATACTAATTATAATTTTTATGGATTTTTTAGGCGTATATTTGTATTTTTTGTGTATTTAAGAAGTTTGTTTGTATTTTTGCTTTTGATGCTGAATCATGGATTCTTCATTCCACTTCATATTTTATTATGTTCTCGAGTTGATTATTTACTTCTACATTATATTTCATCATAGTTTCAGTCTTCAGAGTAGTTCGATTATGCAATTCAATTATTCGAGATTTGAATATGGTTTTGTTCTTACAGATTTATGTTGTTCATGTTTAATGATCCATTCAAGTTTGAGTGTTCTAGGGCTTATGGTGAAATCCTAATTTTGTATGAAATCTTTTCCTATAGACGATGCTCTAAAGCAACTCCAGGCATGTGGTTTCTCCCCATACATACAACTAAAGGCTCTAATTAGAGACCAAGATCTGTAGCGGTGCTCTTCTCTCAAGAGTTATATTCTCCATGAGGTGAAGTTCCATCTCCCAATGAAAACAACGCCACCATGGATTGTGAGAAAAAAACTTCAGGTAGTACTCATGCAGCCCGTAGGTACCCTCTCGCACGATTTGCTCACAAAGCAAGTTAGCGGCTAACCATACCTCTTGATAGGACGAAGATTGACGATGGGTGTTGTTGCACTTTGATGCTATGGCATCGTTCCTCTACAAGGTAGCAATTCCAGAAAAAAGGGATATGGATTTAAAAAAGAAAGAGAAACCAAAAAAGAAAAAAAGGAAAGAAATAAAAGAAAAGAAAAAGGTGTAACTTCTACGTTGTTTTCTCCAAATTATTTCTTGATGTTATTCTGATAAAAATAGGAGAGATAAGGAGTGAGAGCATGGATTATTCTTCTTGTTGAGATGTATCTACAGGATTTCCATCACATCCATCATTATCTACTTGTGGATCTTCAGTAAAAGAAATTTCCTCACCAGGATCCCTATATAAGAGAACTAACTGTAGATCCTTATAAGAAAAAAGGGATAGGCCATTCTCAAGGTTCGCGTATAGGAGAGCCCAACTCTCGAGTAGATTTTGATGTTCGACATCAACTACTCTAAATGATCTTCTCTACCTGGGATTGTCTCAGACTTCTACTGCTCATCCACAACATGAAGATCGACACTCCATACTACTATTGCATATCGGCCATTTTCCTGAGCATCGACTACTCTTTGCGTTGGATTTCTACATCGACTCCATTCCAAGCATGATCTGGTTTTCGCAACTTGCAATGACTCTACTTCATGCACGACATGATCATTGCAGACACATTCCCTTCTCCCAGCATCTACTATTATGAGCGGGTCTCCTCCCGCCTCTCGTTGATGCATTGAGTAAAGATGTGTTGTGTAATTTTTTCCTTTTGTTGCAAGCTGCAGCTTTCTCAGCTCCAGTATTAGAGAGAGTGGTAGGGTATGTAAAAGGTGGGTAATTGGATCTCTCCAGGATCCAATTACCTTGTCTTTTGTTTAGTCCCACATCATTTATATGTGAGACTCCGGTCTGTTTGTAGAGCTCTATGAAAAGCCCTACACTCCTTGTATTTATTGAGAGATTCATAATAGAAGATCCGACTCTCCGAGGCTTTCTCCTGTAGTTTCATCTTACTCCTATGGAGTAGGGTTCCGTGTAAGTCCTGAGCGTTTCACTTTATATTTATTATGTTCTTGAGTTGATTATTTGCTTCCACATCATATTTAACAGGGACTCATGTGATGACCAATGCTCGGGTAGCATATGCCATTTTGAGTGTATCTGGATGATTGAGGAGGGATTCGCGAGAAAGTCATGAAGCGCTAGTAGGAAATCAAGGTTATGATTCGATATCTTAGAGAACGACTGGAAAGCTCAGGGCCTTGTGCGACATAATTATTCAATTTAGGAGGGAGTCTCAAGGGCTTCGTGGGCAGAGGGGAGATGTTGCACAGGTTGAGATTGTGCGCTTTGATCAGATTGAGAACACTAGGAATTTGCAAGAGGAGGAGCTGGCTGTGAGGCACGAGTATAATCAAATCCTTATAGAGAAGGACAAGAAGTTCAAGGGGGAATGGAGATAGCAATCGAGGAAGAAGTGCTAAAGAGGGCGATGCTAACACTTGAAGTTTTCATGTGGTGTCCCATGGATGTGGGGGGCGGAAGATGATTTACTCGATTGAGGCGGAGGGTTAGGGTCTTGTTGGTGATGGTCATATTGACGAGGTGATGAAAAGACATTATTTGGGGATCAGTCTATGCGTGCTTAGCAACATTGTGAGATGGTTGCGAAGAGATATTCTGTGCTTGTCTGACCTTCAGTCTGAGGAGTTGGAGCGATCGTTTTTGTTGTCCGAGGTCAAGCGTATGATGGTTGATCTGAATGGGGATGGATTCCTTGAACCAGACGGGTTCTTGATTTTCATTTTTTTTCAGGAACTTTGGGACTTGGTGGGTCAGGATTTGTTGGAGGTGGTGGAGCTGCGTCAGCCAATGGTGGATTTGAGCAGCTGAATCGTTCTCTTTTGTTTCTTCTGCCCAAGAAGGAGATAGTGAGGTGCGTCGAGGATTTTTACTCTATAGCACTGTCTAACACCGTTTTTTGATTGTCGCGAAGGTACTTATCAACAGATTGCAAGATGTGCTTGATCGGATTATCAATCTTGTTGCCCAGATGACGTTCAACTCGGGCCGTCACTTGATCAAAGGGGTGGTGTTGGCATCGAAGATTTTGGCAGAGGGGCGCAAGAAGAGGATCAAAGGTCTTCCGTAGAAGGTGGATTTCTTGAAGGCTTATGACTGTGTTCACTGATGGTTCATTTAGTCATTCCTACATTTTAGGGGATTTCCAAGCGAGTAGATCGCCTAGATGAAGAGCTGTATGTCGATTTCTTCCTATGTGGCATCGGTGAAATGTCATATATGAGGGAGCCTTCTTTCAACTACAATGGGGTGTTAGGCAAGGTTGCCTATTGGCTCCTTTACTTTTTGTGGCGGCAGCAGATGCTCTAGCGAGGAAGGTGGTGAAGGATGGTGAGGGGGGTTTCATTGGATGCTTCCACACAGGTGGGATTTTGATTCTCATCTTTCAGCATGCAAACTGTACTATTTTTTTTGTGGAGGGAGGTTCTACGACTACGGAGGAATGTCCACCATTCTTGAGTTGTTTGGACTTGTGTCGGGCTTAAAGATTAATCACGCTAAGTCAATTTTTGTGCCTTTTGGGATGGACAAGGAGGAAAAGGTGTGCTGTGAGAATGCCTTGCAAACGCGATGAGGGGCTCTCCCTACCATGTATCTTAGTTTGCCATTGGTGTGTGGTAAACTGCTACAGTCTGAGCAACAATATGTTATTGAGAAGCTGGGGAAGAAGTTGGCATGCTGCGTGTCGAGAGGTGGTCGCCTTGTGTCGGTCCTCTCGACTATCCTGGTGTATTTTCTCTCTACACGCTTCTTGCTCGCTGGGGTGAAAGGGAGATTGGAGGTGATTATGAGATGGTTTTTGTGGACTTCTTCTTGGGAGTTGTAGGGGATACCTTTGGTTGGTTGGAAAACTGTTGTGTCGGAAAAGGAGGATGGGGGGTTGGGGATATGTAGTCTGGAGGCAATGAATAATGCTCTACTAGTGAAGTGGGTGATACAAATTTGGAGAAGAGGGTCAGATTTGCTATGCAAGAATTTGCTTTCTATGTATGGGATGTCCCTAGACCATTGGTAACCGATGTTGGTGTTCTTTTATCCTCCAATTTCTGGAAGGGGATTTGCTCAATGCTTTCTCTTGTGGTGCCGCTCTTGAAACCTATTTTAGGTGATGTATGTGGGTTCATGTTTTGGAGGGATGGTTAGAGTTGGCATAGGCCTTTACGCTGTTGTTTTCCGCCGTTTATGCATTGACAATGGATTGTTACACATTGTTGGGAGGGCAGTAGTTGGATACCTCTCTTTTGTACTGAGTTGTTGGATGAATGGTTTGTGGATCTCTTGTTGCTTCTTGATGCACCGCCAACTGGTGGGGGGATGGATGGCTTTCTTGATTGTTGGTCCTGGTTCATTGTGCGGAAGGCCTATAAGGCTTTCCATCATCTAGAGATCTGGATCAGGCATTGATCTCGGATCAGTTCACTGACTTGTGGAGATGGAGGGTACAATTGCGCTTGTGGTTTTTCATTTGGATGCTATAGAGGAATCGCCTTATGATGGGAGATAGAAGAGCACGGTTCTTTCCTTGGTGTGAGGCGACTGTGAGCGTTGTGCGACATCATAGGAGAGTACTGAACATCCTTTCTTCAAATGTCTTGTTGCTGGGGTGGTGTGTGTGTGGAGAGGGTTGTGATAATGGACTGGAATCAGGTTTGGGGGTCCGTGGACGCTCTTGGAGTTGTAATATCCCAATCAAAGTGTGGTGGCTCCTATCTTATGTTCTGTGTGGCGTGCTTGGAATGGTTCTATTTTTCAAGGGGAGTGAATGCATATGGAAAATAAGAGGAAGCATGCTAAGAGCTTAAAGACCCTTTCGGTCCTTGTAAATTTTTCTTTTTTGTATTTTTACTATAAATATATAGAAGTTATTGGCGTCTTCTTGATGTCTTACCCTATTTCCCTCAAAAAACCCTTCTAATTGTCATCGATTGGCTTTTTAAGGAGGAAAATATATGATAAAGTCAGTGAAATATGTTTTTAGCTGAGAAGGTTAATGGACATCACAGTTCCAGTGTGAGAACTTGGTTCATCGGAGTGCTCATAAGAAACTTTTTAAATATGATTCAATTTATTTGGATGTAATCCTGTGTATAATTCATGGTATGTTTGTTTGGCGAGTGTATGCAGTCGACCCTACAACAAGGAAAAGGATTTAGTGAACATGTGTACACGTACCTTTCTCTTTGACTTCATAAAAGTTGTAGTATGAATAAAACTTTGACCGTGTATTTACTGTTACTCTCTGGTCACGTTGGCAGTTGCTGCATTTCTTCAGAATATTTAATTTCTTTTGGCTTCCTAAGAATTGGCTATTTGAAATTGTTTAGTTTAGCTGCAACTTTATATGCTTGGAATTGTGTTTTTATATATTATTTCATTTTAAATCTTCTTTTAAAGACAGTTTTCTGAAATTCACTGTGAAGTGTTGATTTTTTGTATATAGATGCACTTTTTTATCTACCATCTTTTTTTTAATAAAAAAATTAACTCTTCCATCATGCCATCTTTCTCTTGCAGGTTTCATCGCAATGTATGCAACTCTTGCCAGCAGAGATGTCGTATGCGCCTCTCTAAGCCTTTGTGCATGTGCACTTCCCTGTGCGCTATACTTGAAAACAGTTTCTTTATAATTTGGTTTGCTTGTTCTTCAGGATTGTTGCTTGATCCCCGAGTCACCTTTTTATTTGGAAGGAAAAGGGGGGCTTTTTGAGTTCATTGAGAAACGGATCAAAGAAAACGGCCACATGGTCCTTGTGGTTGCTGAAGGTGCCGGGCAAGAACTTATATCAGAAAGCATGAAGTCCATGGACGTGAAAGATCCTTCTGGAAATAAGCTGCTCATGGATGTTGGGATGTGGTTATCTCACAAGATAAAGGTGATTCCTGTATTAGCATTCTAAATTTAGAATATCATGGCTTCAAGCACATAGGCCATGATAATACTCTTGTGGCTGATTATATGTAACAGATATTCCACACACAAATTTTTTGGAAGGAAGGGAAAGTACGTATTGATTTTCCCCTAAAGTTATATTACTTGACACAGTAAAATATTTATAATGCATGTTGACAAATTTATTGATTGAGAGCGAGGATTCGTTCTTATCCTCTTGCTTGATCCTGTAAAAACCAGAAACTGGCCAACGGTACTGTCTTGAAGATTTGATATGGATTTCCTTCTTGTTAAATGAAAAACCCTATAGTAACATGCAAAATGATATAAGTCATGCATTCCCCTTGTGAATCTTTTATCTCATTTCAACAGGTCAAAAATTATGCAACTCTCATAGAGACCATCTTTTCGTCCGACATTAATTGACTTGCAGATATAGCACATAGTAGTATCCATTTGATTTTCAAAATACTAAAGAAAACTGTATTGGATCTCTTGAAACTCCTATAATCTCTCTACCCATTGACCTACATGAAATTACATTAATTTTTCAATTCTTTTCTCATGTTTTGCAGGAGCATTTTGACAAAATCCGGAAGATGGTGATAACTCTTAAATACATAGGTGCTGGCCTAAATCCTTTTTCGCATGCTCTTAATGCCAAAGTTCATTCCTTAATGTTTAACTTTGTAAATACAGATCCAACCTACATGATTCGAGCTATTCCAAGTAATGCATCAGATAATGTTTACTGCACACTGCTTGCTCATAGTGCCATTCATGGTGCCATGGCTGGATATACTGGCTTCACCGTTGGGCCTGTAAATGGACGTCATTCTTATATTCCCTTTTATGTAAGCTTTTCTTTCTGGATTATAATAATGTTAGATTTGAAGATCTTTTTATATTTATTCCATCATCAAGTCGTGGTCTAGATAAAGGTTCAATAGATTTGGATTCTCACAATTAATGCCTTCATCGTAACTCATAATTTTACTGCTGTCATTGTTGAGCATGTGACAAGGTAGCTAGTCAGTGTCTTTGTAGATGTGCCTCAGTAGGTGAAGCAAGCTGTGATTTTTATGCTTGAGTGATATGACTTGATGGCACAAATGATGTTTTGATCTTTTGGTGCATCCTATGCCTAGAGTTGAGCTTCAAACTCAGTTCCCTTTCCTTGTCTATATAATCCTTCAGATTTCTGGAAATCTGCTAATATCATTCATGTCTTATCTTTGTGCTATTTTAGCATAACATGGTCAAGTTTATATCTATTCCCATCTTTGAGAAGTGAAAGCTTAATTGTTAAGTTGAATGAAATGGAGTTGATGATTCATTAGTGATTTGAAGTCCTCGTAATATACTGGATAAAAAATTCTCGTAATATAGGATGAGGCTATAGGATAATTACAAGCATACCCTTTCTTGGTGTAAAAGAAACAAAGGGCAAAAATGGAAAATGGGTTCATATACTCTACATGACCGATCAAATACCTTTTTTCAACACCCCCTTAAGTTGGTATCTAGATGTCAATCATGCTCAACTTGAAACTGCTATAGTCAAATGATTTTCTGGGTAGTGTTTTGGTGAAGATATCACTCACTTTATACTCTAATCTAACATGGGTATACAAATGAACCCTCCCTTGATCATGTCTTTTATATAGTGGTAGGTGACCTCATCGAGTTTGGTTTTGTGCAAAAATGGATTGTTCGCAATGAACTGAGCTGCGTTGTTAGTATATCTGATTTTCATAGGCTTATTAGTAATAATGTGGAGCTCAATTAAAATAGAATGTACTCAAAGAAATTTAGTAATGTCATGCGCCATTGTTGACTACTTTTGTTTCTGTACGAGAGCGTGCAACTAAGCATCTCTAAGACACACGGTTGCCCACAACACAAGTCGGAAAATAATAGTTGACATATTGTCAGTAGGATAGCTTGCATAATTATCTTGCTTCCCACTTTTGGTAAACATGAATCCTTGCTTCTCACTTTTGGTAAACACGAATCCTTTTCCAGGGTAGGACTTAAGGTATCTCAATACCATCATGATTTCCTTCCAATGATTTTGCAAAGGGATTTCCATGATTTCATTAAATTTTCACTGTAAGGCAAATGTTAGTTCTTGTAATCATGGCATACAACAATTTCCAGCATGTTTTATGTAGCATTAACATGCTTGGCCTGAATATAAATGAGGATGGATCTTTAGGTCCAAAGTCGATTTGGCCTGGAGCATAAGTACATCAATGGCATACTTTCTTTGAGATGTCAAACTCCTTTTCATGCCACTTCAATGCCCTAGAAATATCCAAATTGTCCAAGTTCATAGACACAAGCTTCTCTATTGGGAATATCTTTGTAGCAACCATTCTTTTATTATTGCTCCTCGATACTTCCTGTTAAGAAATTTATATCTTGTTGGAAGAAAAATGAGAGATGTTTATTCCTGAGAACCCTAGGCTCTCTTATATAGAGGAGAGATCTATGGGTAAATTACATAAGGAGGAAAAACAAAAATACAAATAAGCAAAATATACTTATAGAATATAGAAATACACAAATATCTCGACACTCCCCCTCAAGATGGAGCATAGATATCAATCATGCTCAGCTTGGACGAACACTTCTGGAATGGTCCTCTGAGTAATGGCTCGGTAAGGATATCTGCCGTTTGCTCCCCAGAACTAACATGAGAAGTGGAAATCAAACCCTTCTGAATCATATCTCTGGTATAGTGACAATTTACCTCGATATGTTTTGTTCTCTCATGAAACACAAGATTGTTTGCAATAAATAGAGCAACCTGGTTATCACAATGTAAATCCATGGGTAGAGGAACCTCTATATGCAAGTCAACTAATACTGCTCGAACCCACATCATTTCTGTACTTGCTTGGGCCATAGACCTTTATTCAGATTCAACACTTGATCTTGCTACAACTGTTTGTTTCTTGCTTTTCCAAGAGACAAAGGAACTGCCAACAAATACTGCAAAACCCGAAGTCGATTTTCTATCCTTAGGACAACCGGTATAGACTGCGTCAACATATGCGGATACAGAGAGAGTTTCTCCTTTCTTGAAGAGTAATCCTGCTCCTGGAGACGACTTTAGATATCTCAATATCATGTATACAACATCCATATGTACTTGTCGAGGCTGCTCCATGAACTAACTCACTCGGCTCACTGCAAAGGCGATATCCGGTCTGGTGATTGTAACATAAAGAAGTTTTCCCACCATCTCTCTGTATCTTCTCTTGTCGACTTCATATGTATCATCATCATATAACTTCATGCTAGGGTCCATAGGAGTAGTAGAAGGTCGACACCCGATCATGCCCGTCTCTGCAAGCATGTTTGTAACATACTTTCTTTGGGTCATCACAAGGCCCTGTGCATTTCTAGCAAATTCCAACCCTAAGAAATACCTTAGGGTACCCAGGTCCTTAGTCACAAATTGGCTGCCCAGAAAACCTTTTGCCATCTTGATTCCCTGCTCATCATCTCCTATAATAGCTATATCATCAACATAAACCATGACAGCAACTGTACCTCTGGATGTTCTCTGCACAAACAAGGAGTGATCTGCATTTGACCTCTTGAACCCCTGTCGTTCAATCAGATTTGAAAGCTTTTGGAACCATGCCCTAGGGCTCTGTTTAAGGCCCTATATTGCCTTATGGAGCCTACAAACCTGTTGACAGCCCCCCCCCCCTCAGTAGTAAACCTCGGAGGCTGCTGCATATAGACCTCTTCTTGTAGGTCTCCATACAAAAATGCAATTTTAACATCAAGTTGGAATAAGGGCCAGTCACATACCGCAACAACTGAAAGGAGAACACACAAAGTGGAATGTCGAGCAACCGGGGAGAACGTGTCCATGTAATCAATTCTATAGTTCTGCGTAAAACCACGTGCCACCAACCTTGCTTTGTAACGATCAAGGCTCCCATCTGCATGGTGTTTAACAGTAAACACCCATTTGCAACTGGCAACATATGCTCCAGGAGGAGGAGAAACTAGACTCCAGGTACCACGGGACTGCAAGGCTGCCATTTCCTCTTCCATAGCCAGACGCCATCTGCTATCTCTCAATGCATCCTGATAAGTTCGTGGAATTTCCACGACAGATAGAGCAACTACAAATTTCTGGAAGTCCTCTGTAAGACGATGAAAGGAAACCTGAGAAGCAAGTGGATAGGTCTCACAAGTACGCCTCTGCTTCCTAATGGCGATAGATATGTCCAGATCATCAGGAACCTCATCCTGCATTGATCCCTGTATAGAAACATCTCCAGAGACATCGTTAGAAATCATGTTATCAGAACAAACATGGGGCACGCTAGTTGATTGGCAATGACCATGAGCAGAAGGTGGACGACGAGTATAGAATTTTGGGAGTGGTGGGACCACTGTCACAGGCATCGGAGGTGGTGGAGATGGTGGTGGTGGAGGTGGTGGTGGATGTGTTAAATGTATGACTGGCACCGGAGATAACTGACTCATAGGAGGAGGTGACATGTAGATCTCGGTATCAGATTCGGGAGTGGTCATTCTGTCACCCGTAGAAGAGAAAAACATCACAAATTCAAAGAATGTGACATCAACGCTAACAAAATATTTTTCCCGAACAAGATCAAAGCAACGATACCTCTTCTGAGTTCTGGAGTACCCTACAAATACGCATTTGATAGCCCTGGGAGAGAGCTTATCAAGACCTGGAGCCGACTGGTGGACAAACGCGACAGAGCCAAAAACACGGGGCGTAAGAGAGAACAACTCCTTGTCAGGGAAGGCTATAGAGAAAGGAGTTTTCTCACCCAAGGCAGACGAGGGCATGCGGTTGAATAGATAACAAGCTGTGACAACTGCATCACCCCAAAAAGAATGTGGAGCACAACTCTGAATAAGTAGGGTCCGAGTAATATCCAATAGATGACGATGTTTCCGCTCTGCAACACCATTTTGTTGTGAAGTGTAAGCACATGATATTTGATGAATTATACCACGGGAAGAAAGGAACAAGGAAAGAGAACGAGTACAAAACTCCTTAGCATTGTCAGAACGCACAAATTTTACAGTAGAAGAGAAAACATTTTGAATTTCATTGATGAACGTTTGGATCACATTTCTTGCTTCAGATTTATTCTGTAATAAATACACCTAAGATAAGCGAGAAAAATCATCTACTGCAATAAGATAAAACCGGTATCCCTTATGATCAGGTACACGACTGGGACCTCAAATATCAATATGGACTAACTCAAAAAGAGAGCTATTGCTCCGACTTTGACGACTCGGGAAAGTGGACCTATGATGCTTTCCCAACCAAGGTTTAAAAAAGCCCGAGGCGGTCCGAGGCGTTTTCTCTGACATTGAGGCAAGGCGTAAGCCTCGAGGCGGTCGAGGCGTAAGCCTCATTTTTTTTTGGAAAAAAATTAAAATTAAAGCAAAATACATTTTAAAAAAATATATAATACTATTACATTTTGCCAAAAACACATTCAGGAATAATTTTAAACTAGTAAAAGGTACAATACATAAGCGATGAAGGCATTGAAGTTAAAAAAACTAATACTAAGCCACTAATGTACATAATATCAAGTTCCAATTCCAACTTCAATGACTCTATATGAGTATTAAACTAAAGTCTATACTTAATACTAAAGTACAATAGAAACCATAATCTTTAGTGTGAATAAAAAAATATTAATATGCCTTGAATCCCAATCAATTGTCTTGTTGGACGTAGTTGGAGAACTGTCATATGCGTCCTCTCTTGCCATATCATACCCCAACAAGACAGGGGTCTCGCTGCCCGGTCATCGAGCCTGTGGGGGGGTCTAGGGGGGAGCAGGTGCGCTCCCTCTGCGGGGTGTGGGGGCAGCACTCCTGGTGATTTTTTTTACTAATGATATTATTTGTATTCAGCTACTCACATTAAAATGTAATAATTATTTTACTTCAGTCTTCACGTGTTTATTTTTCAACATTACTTCATATATCATATATGTGATAACTATTCTAAGTTCACAACTTATACAACCAAACAACATCAAGTTGCAAACTTGCAACTAATATAAAATTCTACTACAATTCAAACAAAAATATGTGTAATAGAACTAGTATGTGTAGATGTATGATAAATTGAATATGATGTATACAAGATCATGTAACTTTGCTTGTTTCAAGCTATCTCTTCTCTTTGCATGGAGCTACATATATAGAAATATGCACGGTTTAACATGGAAACAAAAATACAAAATAAAAATATAATGCTAACAAAAAAATAGGGTTATGTGTAACAAAAATGTAAAAAAAGCCTCATGACTTGAGGCTTACGCCTCCGCCTCGCCTCGAGCGCCTCACGCCTCGAGCGCCTCACGCCTCGAGCGCCTCAGGCGAGGCTGAGGCGTACGTCCCTAAGTCTGTGCCTGAGGCGTGCGCCTCGGGGCGCTTTAGGCCCGCCTCGCCTTGAGGCGTACGCCTTTGCGCCTCGAGGCGCCGCCTTTTAAAACCATGTTCCCAACTGACACGACTCGCACTGGAACGACGTCCTTGGACAAATATGCGGCAGAACACGACACATCTTCTGAAGAGGTAGATGACCAAAATGGAGATGCCAGGTGTATGGAGAGGCTGATCCTGTAGAGTGAAGAGATGCGCCAACATAGGGAGTACGAACCAGACGATAGAGACCATTCTGCTCACAGCCACCCCCAATCACTTTGCCCGTGAGTATGTCCTGAAAAACAAGACGATGGATCAAAAATGGCTCGACAGTTCAAATCCCTTGTAATATGGCTAATGGACAGTAAAATCATAGAGAAATCAGGAGCATATAACACATTCTGTAATCTCATAGATGGCGTTAAAGTAATCTCCCCCTGTCAATCTCCCCCTGTCTTGTAATCGGGGAATGTGTCCCATTAGCTATCACCACAGTCCGCCCTGGAGGAACCACTCTATGCAGTAAGCTGCTCTTTGTCCCCACATAGATGATGTGTCGCTCCAGAGTCCATAATCCATTCTGTAAGCATAGAGCCATCACAAGAGGTGAGAGCATAAGAACTACCTGACGTACTGGCTGTAGCGGATGTACTGGCAGACACAGAGGCTGCCACATCTGATTGGCCTCCTGGAGCTGGGTCAGGAGGCATGATGTTCCTCAGTATGGCAACGAGATCATCGAAACGCTGGTCCAAAGAAGAAGGTGCCGGTGACTCAACTTGTACAGATACTCGAGCCGAGGCTGGAAACCCATGCTTAGAGTAGCATATATCCTCGGAATGTCCAGGGCGGTGAAAATACATGCAGGGCTGACGGATCCGACCCCCACGACCACGGGGACCACGTCCACGAAAGATAGAGGAGCCAGCTCGTCCTCTGGAAGCAGCCATCGATGAAGGTGTCTGGGTAGTAGTAGAGCTCGGGACGGTGATTCGACTAAGTCGACTGAAAGCTTACTCCATGGGAGGAATAGTGGCGTCAGCAAGAATCTGAGAGCAGGCAGCATCGTACTCTGGATCAAGTGCAGCCAGGAATACACCCACCATGGTAGCATTCCTGTATGTCTTTTGCTGCTCGGGAGTGGCCGTCAAAGGCATGAAGCTATGTAGCTTCTCAAACATTCCTCGCAGAGATGTATACATTGAGTGAAGAGGACGCCCATTCTGTTTGACCGTAAAAATATCATGCTGCAACTGTAATATCTTGCTCATTCCGCGCCTGAGAATATGTCGCGGCTAGAATCTCCCACATTGCCTTTGCCGTGGGCTGATGCACTACGTCGTTGGAGATCTATATCGTCAACGTCCCAGATAGCTAGACTTTGGCATACGCGTCATCCGCCTCCCATGTAGCGTGAATCCCTGTTTTCTCCATTGTCTCATCATCGGTAAGAATATGTTTCTTACCATTGGACTTCATGAGGCTCATGAACTGCATAGCCCAGAGCTCATAGTTCGTCCCGTCCATCTTGACAATCGGTACCGGACCTCTGAAGGCACCTGTGGCGGGTACGTCGACTTTGTTCTCTGACATGATTCCGAATGAAGATCACTAGGTATGTAGACGAGAAGAGATTTTGTCTACAATGACATATGGGGATTTGATTGCATACGTAGACCTATGCAATCAAATCCATCGTCCGAGTTGCGCGAAGAAGACGAAAGTCAACAACGGGGACCGACGACACTTGAAGCCGGCGGCCTAGGCGTTCTTCAAAGGGTCCACGAGATGCCGTGGAAGGCCACCTAGGGCTGGGCGGCGATAGCAGGATGCCGCCAAGGGCTGGACGGGGCGGTGGTGCCCCCTGACAGCGGTGGCGAGATGCCAACTAGGGATGGGCGGCGCGGACGGGATGCCGCCAAGGGCTGGGCAGGGCAGTGGTGCCCCCTGAGGAGAAGGGGAAGGCCTTGGCGACAGCCGGCAAGGGATCGGTGTGGCCTCAGCGACGCAGATGGAGAAAGAAGGGGGGGCCAATGGGTGGGGATCTAGGGTTAGGGTATAGGAGCTCCGGTATAGGACCGCCGCTCTGATACCATGTTGGAAGAAAAATGAGAGATGTTTATTCCTGAGAACCCTAGGTTCTCTTATATAGAGGAGAGACCTATGGGTAAATTACATAAGGAGGAAAAGCAGAAATACAAATAAGCAAACAATACTTATAGAATATAGAAATACACAAATATCTCGATATATCTCATTATATTTATTTCTTATTTCTCTTTCTTTCATGTATCTCTCTTGTAATTTTGGTTGAAATCACAATGTACAAAAAAATCTTCACCTCATATTATTTACATGTTATGTTTTTTGGAACATAAATATCTATTATTTGGATATATTATTATTTTTTAGTAGTTTTTTTATTAAAATAATAGAAACCACATAATCCGCATATACTTCCACCTGCTCGCTTACTCGCTTCAGACCACCTGACCGAACGACTACCGCACATTGACTTTCTGAACCTTGCCACTATCACCATGCCAGAATTATGTTTGCAATAAGAAAGATTAGCCAGTTCATTGAGCATCCCAGGAAGGTGCATATGGATGCTATCTATATGATATTGAGACATTTGAAGAACTCACCTGGCTCGGGTCTTATATTCAACAGGGATACATCTCTTGAGGTGACAGCTTGTGCATATGCTGATTATGCAGGTTGTCCCAGACTCCCAGGGATAGAAAGTCTACTTCGTGCTTTATTGTGTTTGTCAGGAGCTCACTTGTCTCATGGAAAAGCAAGAAGTAGACAGTAGTGGCCAGATCAAGTGCAGAATCTGAATACAGGGCCATGGCATAAGGGAGTGCAGAGATGATGTGGGTTGGATCGGTAGACCTTACTATTGAGGTCCGTCTTCTTATGCAACTTTTATGTGATAATCAAGCAGCAATATTTATTGCCAATAATCCTGCCTTCCCTGAACGGGCGAAACATACAGAGGTGGATTGTCAATTACACTAGAGACATGATCCAGAACGGTCTTATATCTATCTCCCATGTTTCCATGGGAGATCAGACGGCTAACATCTTCACCAAGGCCCTAGCGAGAGGTCCATTTCAGAGGTGTTGCTCCAAGCTGAGCATAATATATATATATATATATGCTCTAGTTTGAGGGGGAGTGTTGAGATAAATATATCTCACGGTCTATTTATGTTTTATGTTTTCGTTATGTACTTATCATGTAGTTAACCCACGGGCTTTTCTCCTATATAAGAGAGCCCTCGGTCTATTCTAATAGCTTGATTTATTTTTCTCCCAACAAATATCTATTTCCCAAATGAGTAGGATATCAACTGGGTTTCTATACATGAATGTGAATATGCTTGGAGAGTGTAATGGACAATACCTGACTACGAAAAAGAACTTCTGCGATGCTTCCTCAATTGGCATGCCTTACATTCTAGGCTGACAGTTGGAGGGACCCAATGAAGATTCTTGAGATATGGATGTCCTAAGCACTGGTGCCAGAGAGCGCCCAAAGAAGCCAAATAATGAGTTCCAAAATGTGCAACAATACAAGAGGATTGAACAAAATGGTAGATACCCCTTTATTCACGGCCCTCACTAGTCATCCTTCCAGTCAATAAACTTGTAAACATAATAAACAACAATAAATACAGCTTGACAGTTAAGTTCCTTGCAAATCTGACTTGTAGATAGAAGGATGATTAGAAACTTAAGAACAAATAAAACATTGTGGAACTTGATGTTTGGACTGAGATGCTGAGTCGGGTAAAACCTACCGTTTGCAACTTGGACAATTCTTCCTGGATGAACTTGTCGCATCGGATGTATAAGATTCCTTTCTCACATAGGTGGGTAAAGGCACCTATACGAATCAACCAATTTGTTTGTGCAAAATTTTTGACGAAAGTCTCTGAATCAATATAGATACTTGTACGTGCTGCAACAACGGTCTCTGGATGGTCACCTTGATGTGAGTGCGAAGTATCTCCAAGGTTAAGCATGTTTAGATGCAACATTAGATCTTCAAAGTCCCCTTTTGGGACTACCACGCGCCCTTTAGTAGTGACGGCTCGAGCAATATTGCAATATTATGGTTCGGATACCCATGTTTGTTGTAACAGACTGCCAAGGAATGTCTTATTTTATTGCAGAAAGTTCACTGGACTGTGATACGTTCCCGCCCTAGCATGGAGTGACCACGACTCGTGTATGGCAACAACCTCCTCATCTGGATGGGGCAGCAAGTGCAGTGATTTGTCCTTGGACTTCCTTAGTAGCCCTACTGTAAGAGATTGCACGATGGCTCGGAGACTCGGAGTACTGTATGCCTCCTCAATGGTTGACAGAGTAGTAACAGTTATCATTTGTTCAGTCGCCCTTAACTACCAAAGCGTTATAAATCTTAGGGCCCGGGCCAGCTGTCCAAGAGCGAGGAAGCAAGGGGACCGGAAAGACAGGCCGGGAAGGTGGCATATGTCCGGCATTGCTCGTGTCAAGACTTGCAAGGAATACCAGGATTGTTATGTGTTGGATGTATTCCTTCTGCTTAGGACTGGTGCTTTCTTGGAATACAATCATTATATCTTTCAAATGTAAATTTTGAAGAGAGAAATACCCCCCTTGGGGGCTTCCTGCTCAAGGTTCATCACATCCAAAATATATCTGGAATAATCCATTGGATTTTTTCTTTTGTCCATGTGGCTTTCACAGAAGTTCACATCTCATTAGCTCCCCTATAATAGGGAACTGTTGCACTGGAATTTTTCTTTTGTCCATAAGTGGCTTTTGCATTACTAACGTTCCTTAGTAATGCACTAGTTGCTCCATGGATACGCGATGGTGAAATCTTGCTTTGCCTGGAGAGACAGGGAAGGGGGAATGATTAGGTGTAGACTCCGGTCTACTATTGCGATTCGTCATAGGGGAAGCCTATACTTTTTGGCCTGTTTGTTTGACATCTGGATTGATCAAATGTTTTGTAATCAAGTTCTTTCCATGTTTGTTTTAACATTCAAGTTGCACGTTTTCTAAATGGTATTCTAGGTAGACACGTTTATGATGGTCAAATAACTAACTTCAAGCTGTGAGCCTATAGCAATTCCAACCGCTCTTTCTAAAACCGCTGTAAGAACTCATGGCTGCAAAATGCTTGGTTAGGAAAGAGCAGTACAAAACCACTCCAGATTAAAACAAGTGATCAGACTAAATGCCAATATAAATGGACCGTTGTGTTGGAAAGGTTAATGGGAATTACGTACTACATCAAATAAAATATGTAATCCGAAGTTGATCTGATGTTGTTGGCCTCTGCAACTAAATTAGAAGATCTGAGTGATGTAGAGGGAATGGGAGAGCGTTGTATTCTTTCTCAGATCTTTATGTATGGAGTAGATCATCGTGAACTTGCTAACTTACCAAGGAATTAAAATATTATATTATGGGACGCATGGAAAGTTCTCCCATCGCTTAGTCTCAAGACTCTCAACTGAAAGCTTACTGGTGTTCAGCCTCTACCATAGGGGTTCTTAGTGATGTAGACCCTCGCTTAAGTGGAAAACACTGCTGTTACGTCTTTTTTATTTCTTTGTAATCCATAAACGACCTCGAAAGAGGATGGGACCTTGCCTTAGTGCGGAGCATGTCTCTTCCTTGCATCATTTATTGCTCATCGAGTTGCCAGGGGAAGGGATCCATGCTGGGCTGAACCTTTCCACTTCCACAGTTTATCCCAAAGAGCTATCTATCTCTTCCATAAGTCCTTCCCCAGAAGGTGGGCGGAGAGAGAACTGTATTTTTATTAATTAGTTCTATTTTCGTCTCATGGTCGAGCTCTATTTTCTTTTCCAATTTTGTTTTTTATCTGTTCCAAAAAGCAACTCAGTTAAAAAGAAATACTTTCTCAGCCTTTCATGATCTACTTGGAAACACTCTCAGGTAGTTGTTCTTTAAAAGAAACACGGGCCAGAAAATGTTTTCTTCTTTACTTACGATGCAAAAGCACTGCACTTAGCATAGGTACATGATCGTGGGGTAAACTTCCTGTCTCAGCTGTCCTGCAAAATCTTCCACAGAATAAGCAACACATGTTACACCTGGTGAAGAAGGAAGAGTGTTGTTGGGTACAATATATTGGGAACTAGAAGTTTGAGAACTGGATCCCCCATCTCACGAACATCAATATAAAATGTAAGGTGAACAAACTGCTTATGGTTTGAAATCTAAATCTCAACTCCATGAAACTCAAATCTTATAGCAACGTCTTTCGAAGCCATGGTTTGCAGATTTCTTTTATTATCATTTGGCAGTCGTTTCCATTGTAGCCAATAGTGAGTTATCTTGGTCCTACATGCAGAGGGTGACAGAGACACAGAACCAGGTGGTGATTACTGACAGGATGTGGGCAAGGCTGCTTTCTTCCACGAATCAGCCAAGCTTCCTTAGCCCGAAAGACATTGAGGAAGCAAGGAAGACAGAGAAGATCACACAGCTCCTCGGCTCCTCTTCCTTGACTAATGGGAATCACGGGGTAGATGATGCTACTGGAGCAAAACATATGAAGTAAATGAATACACAGGTAGAGAATGATTCAATTGAGGAGACAGCAGATTATTTTGTAGCTCTTTAGCAGCATCTTTCGTTCACATTTTGTTCTCATTATATTTACATTATTATCACATTGTATTTACACACCAAGATGTTTTCTGTGGGGACTTTCTTCGACATCAGAAAGTTTGCAGATGGTTTTTGTGATTATTACTTGTCAGGAGACACAAGGTTATTAACAGCAACTTATGTTATATGGCTTGGATTTTGTTTTTGACAACAAGAACCATTTATGCATCAATGTGATTGTGCCAGTAGATCTGATGCTATAGCTTTTTTTGACATCTTGTCCATCATATGATTCTCTTTTTTATTCGAATGCCTGCCGGAGCTTTGGTCCGTGAACAATAGTAATCCAAGGGTTGCAAGTTGAAGATAGGTGTTTAGTTCTTTTTGTTGATTTAGAGTGATCATGTTGAGAGGCACCTAAATGGTATCATAGCATCTATGGATCATGTTTCGACATGCTTGTTGGATCAGTTAAATTCTCTAACTGGGCATTCAAGGGTGCTGTAGGTATTGAATCCTCAGTGGACTTCAGGCTAGGGACTGGTTAGAAGGTCGCTTATCTTCTCTCCGAGGGTTGCTGGTTGAGGTTGTTGCTGCATTGGCGTGGAGTAGCATGGCGAGGCTGGTTCATTGACAGTCATATTGAGGGACAAGGACACAAAAGGGGTCGCATGTGTTCTTTATCGACACATTTTTCTTTTGAATCTGTCGAGAAAAGAGACATTGGGCTATTCTTCACGACTGATTTTCAATAATGCTCTAAAACTGCAGTTTTAATGGTCGTTGGATTCCCTCGTTATTTAAAAACGCCCAGTATCTAATTACATACGTTTCGAATACATTTGTACGAAATTTATTCATGCATACATGGCATAAGATATTCACTACAGGTTTCCACATGCTGATGTAGGTTATATTCGCTTGACGGTTGTTTGAACTAGACCCTTGAATTGCGGCTCTTGCATAACCACTCCTATCGTCAGAAGTATTGGTTCCATGAAGGTTTTAAAAATCGAACTGGACATCAAACTAGTCATTTATCATTTTTGAGTTTTTATGAGATCATTGGGATTGATCGGTTGGTGATGATATCAATAATTTATAAAATCGAGAATAACATGATCCATTACATTGTTGGTTAGGTCTTTATGGTCCAACTCGGTTGAATTGAATTAGACATGCATTCCATATAAACAAACATGAATATTGCTAATTGTGTATTAAGTGTAATTACACTTGTGTTCTTTCAAGTTTTTGTAATAACACTTGTATCCCTATTATTTTACAATTTATATGTGTGCTCCCATGCCTATATTTTTACAAAATTCACAGATGTAGCCTTTATTAAGACACTTGTGCTCCTATATTGCACCTATTGGCAATATTATGGATGTATAGAAATATAGAGGCACAAGTGTAAATAAAAAAGAAGAGCATAAATATTATTAAAAAAAACTCAAAACAACAACAAAGCCTTTTCCTACATTAAATAAGATCGGTTAGTTGAATTCTTTGCCACCATTTAGATTTATCTTGGGTCAATCCTAGGGATGTCAGCGGGTCGGGTTTGGAGCGGGTATTACTTTTTCCAAACCCATACCCGTTTATAATATCACTACCTATACCCACCCATTTATTAAACATGTAATTTCTAGCGGGTACCCATATATCCGTTGGATACCCGTGTACCCAATGGGTACCCATATATTCGGTATGGTAAATCTTAAGTTGTTTATAATTGTATACAAGATTTTAACAGATAGATGAAATAATTGAGATCGTGTAATATAGATTCATAAAAATGTGCAATATATAGAGAATATTAAATGTTTATATATGTTAAGTGTTTAACTCTTTTGTGTTGATAGTTTTTATTTATTAAAGATACAAAAAGTTAGTTAAATAAGAAAAAAATGGATGGAGTTGAGAAACTTGAGTTGGATATTTATACATGTAGATCAATATATATTCGATATGAATGGATTTGGATCTAATTTGATTAAAATGCAACACACACGTCTATCTTTATATATATTATTTTAATTTGGGTTTTGGTATTCTAATTTGGTCCCACATTTTTATTTTATAGTGTAATTTTTTAAGTAAAAATTGCATACTTAGTATTGACTTATTATATATTGCATTTATACCCATGCCAGGCGTGGGTTATTTGAATATCTTTGGGTATTTTTCATCTAAGGCCCTAGGTTTTGAATATCATGGGAAACTTTTAGTTAATTGCAATTAAGACATTGTCAAGTTTTAGTTTCTTTTTGTAGTTTTTAATTTATTAAACATACTTTCCATGCTCCTAAAATTCCTAGAAAATTAGGATAAATACCATATAATATTATTTGTCACAAATATTTCTATTAAGATATTTTAGCCTATATTTATATTTTCTAAAATTTAAAAGGGAGCTTTTATTCCTTGTTTGAATAATAAAATATAAAAAATATAAAAAAATTTAAAAATTTACCAAAAAATACATTTTGTTTATCTATTTATTTTACAACTTCAAAACCAAGAAACCCTAAAAGTAGAAAAATAAAAGACATACAAATAAAAAAACTCCAAACTTTTTTATAATTTTTTTTAAATTCCTACAGACTCCAAAAATTTATTTCTATTTTATAAATTTTTATATTATTATTTATCTATTATAATTGATTTGGAAAATTTTAGACATTATTTGTTATTTTTAATTTCCAAACTATTCTAGCCTATTTAATTAATCCCTGATTTGGGGTATTTTTGACTTTACAAATACATAAAAATTGGAAAAATTATCTAAAAATCACAAAAATAGTAAAAAAAAATTAAAACTCAAAAACATTTTATTTTCTATATTTCAATTATATTTATTAGTATTTATAATTGTATTATTCTATATTGTATATGTAGCCTTATATATTCTTATATTATATACTTAAAAAGAAAAATATATTTAAAATTAGAAAATAAAAAAAGAAAATAAAAATTATAACATTAAAATAATTAAAAAATTTATAAATAAAAAATAGAAAATCCAGAAAAGACACATAGATAAGAACACACAAATTTTGCTCATTCATTTGCCCGATGTATCTAGTTTGCTCTATGTTTTCGACACTCTACATATACTTGCACCTATACTCATCTTTTGTAGAGCATAATAAATTTTAAATCCACACATTTATTTTCATATCTTGATTCTTAATTGTGAGTTAATTGTTAATTGAATTATGATTTCGTGCGAGATCACTTCGACGACTGTTGATTCACCTTGTGGATTGACAACCTCCACAAAATCCTATTCATCACATACCTGCCGTTTAGTTAACTGGAAAGCACCATTATTTCTTTATAATAATTATTGATTCGCATATAGGATAAAAATGACAGTTCCATATATTTGTTTACAAAAGCAATAATCTCAAAGTACAATCTGTCAATCTTCCTTCTTCTCGATGGGATCCTTAGAACGCCTTTGATTTTACAAATAAAAGATCTTAGGAAACTGTCGATGGGCTTTGGGTGCAAAGTCGCACAGGTTCAACTCTGATCATCCCTGCCTATAACTTCTTCACCCGATTCTTTTATATCCTTACCCATCCATGCTTTTTAACCCGTTCTCAGACGTAGAAGAAGAAAGTTGAAACACAGGACCATCTCAGCACAGTCAAAACTAAGATTTTGGACAATTTGATGGTTGTTTGATGTTATATGAAATAATCCGATACAAATCAGTACACATTCTGCATAAAGATTTTATATCTACGCAAAGCGAAAACAGCTAAAGGATAAACAAGAAAAGATATGAAACCAGTAAGGGCACTAATCAGGTACAGGATCTATGATCTCTATATTTCAGAAAGGGCGTCCAGCAACTAATACAAGAGATTTCAGGTCCAACCAAAAAGAAGGCAACTTTAGAATTAGATTTCTATCTTGGAGAAGGACCATCATCCGCCACACCTTCAACAGTTGGCATTGAGAACACTTCAGAGGAGGTGCATTCCTTCTAAATACCGCTATTATGAGTTGACAGACCTCTCCCTCTGTGCATATCTTCCATTGCCAGGCAATCTTTTAACTGTGCTACAACTTCACTCATGGTTGGCCTATGGCGTGAGATCACTCTAGTACACCTTACTGCCAACTCCATGACAATCCGAATGGATTCCTTGTTGTATTCCTTTAGCCTTCGATCCACCATTTTATCCAGACATGCAGTTTGACTATGTTTTTCAACCCAGGAAACAAGGGTACAATTCTCTTGGGAGATAATGGCGGGAAGTCCTGTGATAAGTTCAAGCAGAATAACACCGAAGCTGTAGACATCACTCTTCTCGGTGGGTGTTCCTGTACGTATATACCTGCGTTTATCACAATTCTATCATAGGTAGAACAATATGCAGTCATATTCACATGTAGTTTTATTTACGATTTCCGGTCCTCCATCCTGGTGGCACCAATATATTTATCCTCTTTTTTTATTGTCATTATTTCATTTGATATTCTTGTTCAATATCATGGTTTCCATTTAATGTTGCAGCAACTAACCTTTTTCTGCAGGCTTAGAATCCGATTACGACATGAAATCAACAAACTGGTAGCCTTGTACTATCAAAGGACTGATCTAATTTCGTTTCAGTCACATACTCGAAAATCATACCACTACAAAGTCCCCCCATTGATCAATTTTCGGCGCGTGAACAGCAGAAATGTATCTTGATCCATATTTCATGCTCATGTTCATGTCATGATAAAATTTCAGTATCTGGAGAAGCACTTGCAGTCCCTTTTTTCTTCGAAGTACATCTACATATTCGACAAAACTAGAGGTGCATGGAAAGCATGCGTGGGGCATGTGTTAAACAAGTAGCTGCACTTCTTTCTCGATTTGGTGATCTTTTCATGTCTAATTGTCCTCTATATTCCTAAGTCTATTAGGTTATCATTTTTATGAATAAATATGGCTAGATTGCAGTGCAGTCCTTGATCTATCGAGTTTAGCATTTCCTTGTATAAATAAATATAAAACCAGAGTTACATAACATATGGGGAGCAAGACAGGGAAAACATACTCAGGATCTACGTATCCAGAGGTTCCAACAATTCTGGTTAACTGCTGAGCTTGTCCTTGAGTAGGCAAAGTCTTGGAGATCCCAAAATCTGCAATCCTGGCACCATTGTCTGCTGTTAGGAGGATGTTTGTGGGTTTTACGTCTCGGTGGACAACAGGCTTTCTGCAGCCATGGTGCAGATATTCCAATCCTGCATCTCAAGTTCTGCTGTGTGAGTTCAAGAGATTAGTTTACATAACAAAAGAATGATGTAGGAATTGCCAACCTTGTGCTGCTTCAAATGCTATCCTCACGCGGTCTCTCCAACTCAAAGTTTCTCTTCTGTTCTTTTTATCTACATGAATGGAAATATGCTGTAATGTCAAGACAACATATCCAGATATTATTAATAAGGAGTCTGAGATATGTGGAATGTGCAGTTATATTTTCTAGAAAGCCACTTCTTCCCTCTATATTTGGTTAGTGTTATCTACGCTAGACTCTAATATCATCAATTGGCATTGGCAGTTTGGCACCCCGATTACCTTCTCCATTTCATCGACCCTGAGGCGTGGAGAAGGCTATAAGTTCTGCTGCTAATTACAAGCCTTGCAACAAAAATGTAGTAGGCGAATAAAAAAATTTAAGTTGGGTAGCTTGCCTTGTTTTGTTGTTGGAGCAACCCCTTCGATTTAATACAAATCTTCCAAGTTATTCGGAGGAGCACGATTGCTCCCTTCAATCATGTAACCTTTAAGAGTACGTTAAGATATGGGTTTTGGCATGGCATAGAGTCGTTATGCTTCCGTATAAACTTCAATTTACAATTATATTTTGTGCTTGTGGAAGACATCTACGAATTTCGTTGGTGCTCTTTAATAACATTATTGAATGGCTTCTAGAATGACCTCGTAGTCAAGCAATCGATGGTTGCATAAGGTTGGATCTCAAGAGAGACTATAATCAATGCGATTCCCGGGAAAGGGCAGATGACGCAAAGGATTATGCCCTAAATATACATCCCATCATGAGGATAAATGATCATTGATTTGACGCTCACAACTCGAGAGCCCTTTCCCATTCCAAGTTTCTCCATCTCCCATTCTCCTAAGTAAGATAGATGGTTACCTCTTCAAATTGTATCATAGCTAACTTCAATGTCAATGATGTCTCTTCAAGGATGAATGTCACCATCAAAAACATGATGGACCTACTTGCATAATTGGCAATTGAGTAGATCCTTCGAAACAAAGATTGAATACCAAGATCTTTGAAGCCAATATTGAACATGTCGAGAAATGATTAAGACCCTTCATGGCGAAATTTAAAGGAAAAAGTGAGAAATATCTGCATGGTTCTTGATATGGTTGTGGCAAATTTAACCACTTCAAGGTCGATTTCCCTGAAAATACTGTTGAACGAGATTTTTCACGAGTCTAAGATACGTCTCACACAAGGCGGAGACGCAGCCGCTGTGGCGACCCGCAAGAAATCCCAATTCAAACAACAATTAACCCACAACAGAAATCAAGCAATGAAAAGTGGTGCGGAGTTAAAATTTATTATAACTCTACAACAAAGATGTGTATAGGTGCAAGTATTGTAGAGGTCGAACACAGGGAGCAGACAGGTAGAACGAGGCAAAATGCACAAAAATGTGAATGTGATCAAGTGTCTATCTATGCTATGTTTTTGTGGGTTTTTGATTTTGTATTTTTTTATTTGATTTGGATTTTATATTTTTATATTTTGATTTTTAATTTCTGATTTTATATTTTCTTTTTATATTTTATATCTTTATATTTTCTTTTTCGATAATAGAGTATATATACAAAGTAAGAAAGAGAAGGATGAGGTATTTATAAAAATAAGTAAAAGTACTCAAAAATCAGGAAATAAGATGTTTTTTGTCTTTTTATATTTTTTCTAATGTTTTTATGATTTTTCTAGATTTTTCCTATTTTTTTGGTATTTTTAAAGGCAAAAATACTAGTAAACAGTGAACAATGTTGCTGGCTGGAATTAAAATGAGGATGAAAAATATCAATCAGTGTCCAAAATTCCTCAAATTAATTTTAATTAAAAGATATTAAATCAGAGAAAATGCAGAAACTGAAATTGCATTTTTAGGATTTTTTATAATTTTTAAGATTTTTATAAAGGTTTTAGGGGTTTTGTAATTTTTAGGAGTTTTCTTTTGTATTTTGTAGTGATTTTTGGATTGAAGTTAGAAAACACTAAAATATGAAAAATATATATTTTTGGGAATTTTCTGATGTGTTCTTATAAATTTTATGGATTTTATAATGCAAACAATGGTGAAAATGCTTGTTTTTGAATTTTTTATAAATATTAAAATGCAAGAAATATGCAAAATAAAATATGGCATTATACTATTGTGCAACAGGAATGCAAGGTAATTTTTCGGTGATTTTTGGGAATTTAGAGATGCGTGCAATAAATATAAACAACAAAAAGGAACTACACTCCTAGCAGGGGCATATATATGTAATTAAGCAAAAGTGCAAGGGTTTGAAATGAAATTTGTCCAAAAAAATTTAAAGGCAATAAAAATATATCTAGACCAATCACGAATAGTCAAAACTCCAAGGATATATTCGCAAAAATTCTTAAGGCCACGTGCACGGGGCACGTGCCTGGTAGGGACTAGAAAGTAATTACTGAAAATAAGGAGGGCTAAGTCGCAATTTCACCAAAATATTACAACCACGCAGGAATGTTCTAGGACTACTCAGAAATACATGAAATGACAGGCCCTTGGCTGCAAAATAGCTAAGCGCACGTGCTTGCACACATGCGCCTCGCTAAGAAGGGCTTTACTGCAATTCTACGAAGTCTGAGGGTCTATTGATAAAGTTTACAAAAATAATGACACTGCAAATGAATGATTGTGTAATAACAATTAAATAGCAACTTCGGCTGGGCGTCACAACAATTTACCCAACCTTAGGCGCGATCCAACGGTGTGGCCGAAGCCACATCCATGCGTCGTCTCCATATCGCGCGATGCCCCTTCACCCGCCGGCGGCTATGATTAGATCATGAGGGAATGATCGGACGACATGGACTGCAGGGGATCCTATGCCTGCGCTGGCATGGAGGGATAGAACTGATCGTACAGCGGATCAGGGTTGATGAAGAACAGGGAGGAACTCGCGGGGCGACGAGTTTCTCCTGCCCACATCTTCCCTTCCCACCGGGATTTAGCGCTACAAAATCGCTCAATCAACTCCTGGGGACGTCCTCTCTCGTCTGGAAGCTCCCAAAACACCTCGGCGGAGCCCGAGGAACACTAGCGGGGACAAGGTCGCACGACGGCACGCGGGTCCACTGACGAGGCTCAAAACGACTCCAGATAACTCTTTTGGGCACCAGGACCTGCACAGAAGCAACTGGGGACGAGGGAAAACTACCTCGTCCCGTTAGAAGGGCTGAATGGAGCGGAGAAGGCGAGGTGGAGAGCTCGCCGGAGCGAACTCAGGTGCGCAGTGGATGAAGGTGAAGGGACTTGCGGAACACGAAGATGTCACTGGGAATCAATCCTAAGAGTATATAAAAGTAAAAAAATGCAAGAAAATAGGAAGGAAAGCAGACCTCGAACGCAGGGATGCCCAAGGTAGGATACCTCACGGCGGCACGCCGGAGATGGGGGTGGAGACCTCCTCGGCCGCCACTTGGCCTCGCGCGAAGGAGCTGGAGGACGCTCTGTCACAGCCTCTAGTCCAGAGCTCCAAGGCGAGGGTCCAAGCTTTGGTCAAAAGGGTTCAAGGGAGAATGGAGGTTTTGGGGGGTTTTTGAAAAAAAATGGTGAAAGAGGCTCCAAGATCGAGGTGGATCTCACGAATCGATGTCCCAATCCTCAAGATGAAGGCTTGGCATGTAAGAGCAATCCTCGAGGATAAAAAGTCGTGAAGAAATCATCATGGAAGGGTGAAAGGACCGACCTAGAAATATCCAAGAAAACGGGATAAAACATGGTTCTGACACAACCACAGGCAAGGGTCAGAGAGTTGACCCAAGGTCAACTCTCCAGCCCACCTGGTTGGTCCACGTGGACCAACCAGGAAAAAGCCTGGAAAAATGTTTTGTAAAATCATTTTAAAATAATAAATGATTTTATTATTTTTAGGTTATTAAATAAAAAATATTTATAATTTTATAAATAATTTTATTACGATTTTTATGAGGTATAAAATTACAAGTTACCTTTTATACCCTTTATAGGTATCTTTATATATATTTTAGTATTTTATTTTTATTTTGTGTAGTTAATTTTATTAATTTTGTTTATTATTTTATAAATTTATAAAATATTTTAATTACACTTAAATATATTTTTATTTTATTTTTTGAGGTCTTTTATACACTTAATAAAATAGGATTATACTCTATGTAGGTATATTTATAGGTATTATACCTAGGTATGTAATATTCAAGTATTTTATTTTTATTTTAATTAGGTATTTATTATGATTTTAATGTACAAATATGTTATCAATAATATTTACAAAATTATAAAAATATAAAATTATAAAAATAATGAATAAATAATAAAATGAATATTTTAATATGTACAAGTATACAATAGAGGTCCAAAACTCAACTTTCAAACCGTAGCTCCGCCAAATGCGAAACTACCGCCTTAGATAGTTTATTTAAAATTATATACAATTAAAGGTGAGTTTGATGCATTTCGAGTTTTTATTTGGGAGATACAGGTCTGGGAAGTTGGGATTCTGGATTTTTATTCAGATCATAACTTTTTGTCTGTGTATTATTTTTGGGTGAAATCAATTTTTTATTTTTCTATATTTAATTATCTACAACTTTCATGTTCAAAGTTTCTTTATTTGAGGTATAAAAAGTGGAACCAAAAATAGGTCCCATAATGAATAAAGAATGGATGAAGTAAAGGGAATTTTACTGTATTTTGGCCCTTATCTCCCCCTACTTTATTCCTTGTCGACCTAGTCATCGAGATGCCTAGGTCTCGGGTCATAAAATATTTACAATATTTTATTCTTTTTCTTTTCTTTTCTTTATTCTATAATTTTGGCTTTAAAAACCGCATTTTATACACTATTTACACAATGATGCATGAATGCTAAAATGCCTAAATTAAGCCTATTTACATGCATTTATTAGGATTTTTAAGGCCAAAATGATAGAATAAAGATGATGAAACATAGCTTCATCATCCCCCTATACTTTCCTTTGCTAGTCCCTAGCAAACACTTATACAATAAGTGCAGAAAAGAAAAATAAAGAAAAAAAAGAAGAAAATTGGATTAAGTTTAATTATCAAACTTGTCTTCATAAAATCAAAGTTTGGAGCTTAAGTCAAACCTTTGGAATTTTAGTGTGGGCGGAACCTTAATGAGAACCGGACTTGAAATCCAACAGCCTTCGAGAATCCCAAAACTCTGTTCAAGTCTCCTCAATAGCCAGGTCAGAAATATTTCAACTCATATGCAAACCCTTACGACTATGAATTTGACTCGTACAGTGTAAGTGATGGTGGCTCTCCCCAACTGAAATGACAAAGAGACTGACTTCTCCAATATGACAACCCAATGATTCCCCAATCCAACAACTCATTCCTCTAGGAGCAGGGTATTCCCTTCTAAGTTCAAGTGGCAACCGGCCCAAGAGGAGGACGTGAAGAGAAGAATGGACGGTAGCCAGTGTTGCTACCTATCCTAGGATGCAAGACCAGTGTAGTCAAGTCATCCAGCTGCAGTCTCACATAATTTGACTTTGAAGCTCAAGCCTGTTTATTTGACTATACTGCATATGTACACTCCTGCAGGCATTTTTATTTTTGTACAGGCCTGTCCACTTTTTTTGGAGTTTTTGCTTTTTCTTTTTTTGGAATACAATATACAACAACATTTACATAGGGAGTTTTTCCTCTTGAGCCAGTAGACTATCCCTCTTTTGAAGCTTTATCGCAACCCACAATCTCCTGTCCTCGAAACTCATCATCACCAGACGGGTTGGGGTGCACTTCCCTCCTAGAGGAGGACAAGTGTTTCCACCTGTGTGCATCTCATACCGGCAAATCCGACCTCCTCACCACTCCAACTGAGTTAAGCCATGTGAAAAGTGCAGGTGTCCAAGTTAGGTCATTATCAACAAGAGTCGTGCGTGTGCTCCGAAGTACTCTACTTAGGCAGTCAAGAATCCATTGAACCAAGTCTCATGATCCCCAAAGAATTAAGTCAACTAGACCTGAAGTACCTCAATTCCAGTTCCTATAAGGTTCCTATTAATTAGGTAGATTTTAAGGTCCAATCAAGATCCAATTTTTGGATTTTACTTAGACTTGTTCAATAATCAAACTGAATCCGAAAAATGCTCATGCTATGCAAATGATATGCAGAATGCATAAAATATTTTTGTGATGCAATTTTCAAAGATTTTGAACTTTTTATGGGTTTTTGAAAAGATGATGCATATGCATTTTTTTAGATTTTTCAAAAAGATTTTTCAAATGTTTTTGGTATTTTAATTTTGCAAATGTTTTTGGGATTTTTGAAAATCAAAAGATTTTGGCTAAAAACAAGGTACAAATATTTACACGGGGATGCATTTTATATACAAGAAGTGGACTTTAAGAATTTTCAAGGGTAAGTGGTCAATTTTTATAAATATATATAGTGAATTTTGGTGAGATGCGTGTATTCCTCAAACTTATTTGAAGAGGTTTTCCAAACATTTTTGAAAACTATAGTCCAAAATAATTTTTACAAACATGTACACACATTTGAAAATCATTTTGCAATGGTTTTCCAAATAGTATATATAGATTTTTAACATATTTTTGCAACCATTTTTTAAACCATTTGCAAATCATTTTTCAAACATTTTATTTTACGCAAAGAAAATAAATTTTACAATCAAAATATTTTTACACAGGTTGAAAACATGTAACAAAATGTTTTACAAATAGTTTTCAAAAGATTTTCACAAGGATTTTCAAACTATTTTTCAAACATTTTGCAAAAAATATTTTCACCTGATTTATTAATCAGTAAATACAAAAAGTATTTGAGGAATAATCACATCTTTTTATTAAGATTTTTAATGAGTTTTAGAAGTATAATTAGCCATATTTATTAGTAAAAATACGAAAGTACGAGTTATGGATAAATTATATACGCAGTATATACGACCCCCTATACTTAGCTTGAGCTATGTCCTCATAGATCGAAGAGAAAAGAGAAGACATAACTCGTATTAAGTATAGGCAAGTCTAAATAATTAAATGAATGAACGAATGAGAAGTTGACCGTCCCCCCTATACTTAGGATCAAATAATGCTAAGTATAGCAGACTGTACACAAAGCATGGAGGGTCAAGGGCGGGAATGACATATTGTACTCAGATTGTCCCCCCCTATACTTAGGGTAAGATATCCCTAAGTATAGACAAGAAGAGGAGACAATGGAGAGGATCAAAGAATAGAATCAACTCGGGTGCACACCCCCCTATACTTAGGACAAAGTACGTCGTAAGTATAGAAGACTGACAAAAAGGGGCGACACCTTTTCGATAGATAAAAAAGATAGAAAAGGAAAAGAAGAAAAGAAGAAAGGATATCAACAGGTGGAAGAAGATAGAGAAGAATATACGCATCACTCCCCCTATACTTAGGGTAAAAGAACCCCTAAGTATAGGCAACAATAGGAGTGATAAGACTATCAATGAATGAACACTCGGCTCGTCCACCCCCCTATACTTAGGACAAAGTACGTCCTAAGCAAGGCAAACATGAGAATGGGTGGACGAGCAATACGAGAGAGAGAACAGAGGTACACACAAGAGAATATACAACAGAGATGGATGTACAAATGGTCAAGAAGGTTGAAAGCGAACCTTCTTGTGGGACCGCTGAGGAATAGATCTGGTATGGTGCTGGTCGACATCGGGGTCCTCAGATGACGCAAACCGATCAGGGTCGATCGGGTGGTGGTCCTCAGTGGCCCTAGGGTGTGAAGGCATAGACGGATAAGTGGAAGAAGTATGAGTAGGTCCGGCCTTGGGAATCTCGCTGATATCGAAGTGGAATGGGACAAACTCATCATCATCGGAAGAGGTGTAATCTGTGTCATCCTGCGAGGTCTCATCCATGTCAAAACCAAAAGGAACGAACTCATCAGTGGAAGTAGTCGAACTCTGTTCGTCCTCAATAATCTCAACCGGATCGTCTTTCTCATCAAAAGGCCCGAATTTCCGAATAAAAGCAACCAAATCAAATTCGGCCTTTGTCTCATCAATGTCTATGTGGACAGGAGCGGACTCATATGTGAAAGTAGTCGAGTTATGTCCGTCCTGTCTAGTCTCTAAATCTGCCCTCCGCTCAATGGTATCGATCGTGTAGATCCCGCGGATGTCATCAACACAATGTCAATCACAGAAAGTAGAAACACCAAGGTCTATGCTTTTCGAGGCTTCCTCCTTGGAGATGAATTCTCGGGTCTCATCGTCGGTCATAAAGGTCTCTCTGATATCCTCATATATATCATAGTCCTCGGGGTCAGCCAGAACAGGTGTGGTCGCATCAGGTGCAGGTCTCTAGTCAGCAGTCGGTGCGGTGATCAATACTTCGCTCTCGTCAGCAGGACGAAAGAGAATCTCTCCCGATCCGTAATCGATAACGACCCTCGCAGAGGCGAGGAATGGTCGTCCCAAGATGATTGGAGAGTGCTCCCCTGTGGAGGTCTCCATGGGCAATACGATAAATTCAACATTGTAGCTCGTGCCCTAGATTGAAATGATGGCGTTTTCAAAGATACCCTTCGGCCTCTTAATTGATCCATCAACAAACTGTACGATCATCCTGGTTTTCTTGAGAGGCCTTAAGTGAAGAGACTGTATCAGCGAGAAGGGTAATATGCTAATTGAAGCACCGCCATCTAGGAGAGTGTGATCACAAATATGGTCAGAGATGGTGCATGTGATGAATGATGTAGCTGTGTTCTTCTTCCTAGGAATGGGACGGTGTGTGATGGCGTGGGCAGTGGCCATGGTCAAAATATGACGCTCAGATCTGCTCCTCCACTTTCTCTTCTTGGGAAGAGGAGCAGATAAATCAGTCATGGCCCACTGAAGTGGGGCACGGATAATCTCATGAATGGTGGCCACCACTTCGGGTTCGGTCAATTTTTTTTTGAATTTTTGGACCTCCTCCATACAAGGGAGGAAGTCGGAATCAACATATACACAAGGCATGCCAAGAGCAGTTTGTACAACGGCATCTGATGAATCCACATTTCATCATCTTTATTCTATCATTTTGGCATCAAAAACCCTAGCAAATGCGTGTAAATAGGCTTAAATCCAGCATCTTAGCATTCATGCATGTGCATGTAAATAGTGTATAAAATACTGTAATTAAAGCCAAAATTATAGAATAAATAAAAGAAAAGAAAAAGAATAAAATATTGTAAATATTTTATGACCCGAAACCTCTAGACCTAGGCATCTAGATGTCTAGGTCGACAAGGAATAAAGTAGGGGGAGATAAGGGCCAAGATACAATAAAACCCCCTTTTATTTAATTCATTCTTTATTCATTTTGGGACCCATTTTTGGTTCTACTTTTTATACATCAAATAAAGAAACTTTTTTCATGAAATTGTAGACAAATTAATATAGAAAAATACAAAATTGATTTCATTCAAAAATAACGTACAGATAAAAAGTTATGGTCTGAATAAGATTCCAAAACTCCAACTTCCCAGACCCGTATCTTGCAAATAAAAACTCGAAATGTACCTAACTCACTTTAATTGTATATAGTTTAAAATAAGCTATTTAATGGCAGTGGTTTCATATTTTTCGGAGTTACGGTTTGAAAGTTGAGTTTTGGACCCCACTTGTATACTTGTACAAATTAAAGTATTCAATTTATTTGTTATTATTATTTTTATAATTTTATATTTTATTATTTTGTAAATATTATTTATAATATATATGTATATTAAAATCAGAATAAATTACAAAATAAATACAAAATAAAATACTTGTATACCATATACATAGGTATAATACCTATACTTATACATGTATAATACATACTTATATTTTATTAAGTGTACAAATTACATCAGAAAAATAAAATAAAAATGTTTTTAAGTGTATAAAAGTATTCTATAATTTTATAAAATAATAAATAAAAATAAATAAATTAAATTCACAAAATAAAAATAAAATAATAAAATATATGGATAATATACCTATATAGGCTATAAAAGGGAACTTGTAAAATTGTACCTCATAAAAATAATTAAAAATCAGAATAAAATACTTTGTAAAATAATAAACATTTTTCATTTAAGAACCAAAATTTAATTCATTTATTTTCTATTTTAAATTGAATTTACAAAATAAATTTCAGGGATTTTTCCTGGTTGGTCCACGTGGACCAACCATGTGACGTCCCTAGTTGACCCCGGTCAACTGGTCGTCCTCCCACCCATGTGCGCCTGTCAGAGCTCATTTGACCTTTTTTTGTCGATTTTTCCAGGCCACATCTTGCACCAATTCATGATGAAATCTTCACGACCTTTTCTCCTCGATTATCAGGCTTACTCGCCCAACGATTGTCTCGAGGAATGAATCATTGTGTCGCCCGATACACCTCGATCTTTAGAGCGTCAGAACCTCATTGTCAAAACACATATAATGCCCCCTTGACTTTCCTTTGAATTTTGAACATCTCATTTCCATAGCTACGCTCCCCGTTCGTGCCTAATCGGTCAAGGGAGGTGACAGCTCCCTTCAGCAAGTCTCAGGCGGGTCGAGCAAGGCTCGAGGCGGCTTCCACGACCTCCGCCACCACCACCGTCGTCGTGGTACTTCCCTCTGGTCTCCACCATTGAGGCAAACCTATTTCCCCTTTATTTTCGTTACATTTCATTTACCATAGCCTTAGGTTTAAAAGCCCTCAAGAAATTTCTAATCCATCCACTGAATCGCCAAATCAGATCATCTCATCGGAGCGCTCCTCCGGCCGAGCTCCTCTTCGCCGTTTCGCGCCACCATTTCGCCACTGCGGGACCCAGGCATTTTGCCATGGGTCCTCTCACTTTGTTTTGCAGGTCAAAGACGTTTGACTCGTGCCTGGGTGCACTTTTGAGCCTCGCCGGTGTCCAGCCGAGCTCCACAGCTTCGCCTCCCTCCTCTGCGAGCCTCGACCACCGCCGAGGTATTTTGAAGCCCCCAGGAGCTAGACCAGACCGTCAGGAGCTTCCAGCCGTGCCCAGAAGCTCACCGGAGAAGGAGCAGGACCTCGGAGAAAGTCGCCTCGTCGGCGCTCCTCCGTAGTTCTTGCTTTGGTCTTCAACGCTGTTGGATCAAGGCTGAGCTCCAGATAGCACGTCGACCGTCAGATCGTCAGCGCTCCTCCACCGTCAGATCTCGATCTGAGATCTAATCTCAAACGTCGAAGCCGAAGCGTCATCCGCCGTCCATCGTCTGCCACGTGTCAAGTGAAGAATCCCAAGCCGTTGGATCGTGCGTGAGGGGTATTTTGCATCCTACACCCCCACATTTTTGTATTTATTAAAGAGAACTTAAACTTTCATTTGCCGTTTAAAAAGTTTTGTAATAATTATATTTAGGACCCTAAACTTTCTACATTTGCACTCAGGTCCTCGCCACGTCACCTCACGTGATCAGTATACGTGAGGTGAAGGGAATTTTGCAAGGGACCCCCAGAGTTTGCTTATTTTGTTTCAGTTCTAGGATTTGGATATTAAGTGTAAAATTTTTGGGATATTTGCATGCAAGCCCCTGGGAGTTTTGGATATTGCAGTTAGGTCCTTCCAGGCGCGTGCCTGTCATGCGTATGGTTGGGTAATTTGCGTTGATACCCTTGCGGCTTTGGATATTTGTAATTGGTCCATTAAATGCAATATTTAGTGTTATCTTTTGTGTGAAAATTGCACTCTGTCCCCTGGCTTTTTGTTTATTTACACTTATGCCCTTGCTAGTAGTGTAGTTTCTTGATGTTGTTTGTATTTATTTTATGCATCTATAAAACCCCAAAAATTCTATAAAAATTAGTTTAGGCTCCTGTGTGCTTGCTTATTCACGTTAGATTTTTGCATTTCATTTTTGTTGCATTTTATTATTTATTAAATATAAAAAACATGCATTCTCAGTACTGTTTATCTTAGAAAACCCATAAAAATTAGCAAAACATCTTGAAAAATTCCAAAAAATTACCTAAGATCTATTTTAGTTTATTCTGTGTTAGTCCAAAAATCACTAAAAATTTCAAAACAAAACCTTAAAAATTAGAAAACAACTAAGAACATCATAAAAATCTAAAAAATCATAGAAAAATCCTAAAAATATAAACTCAAGTTCTGTAGTGTCCTTATTTTATTGTCTTTCATTTAAAATTAATTTGGGAAAATTTTGTCACTGTTTAGTATTTTTCATTCCCATTTTAATTTCGGCCAGTCCCTTTATTCACTGTTTTCTTGTACTTGGCCTTTTAAAAATACAAAAAATATTCTGGAAAATCCCTAAAAATCACAAAAATAGTAGAAAAATTAAAAAGACCAAAAACATTTTATTCCCTGATTTTTAAGCATTTTTACCTATTTTTATAAATACTCTACTCCTCTCTTACTTATATTATATATATATATATATTCTCTTATTGAAAAAGAAAATACAAAAATATAAAATATAAAAACAAAATATACAAATCAGAAAATTAAAAACCAAAATACAAAATTAAAAATTAAAAATAAAAGAAAAAATATAAAAAAATTAAAAACCCATAAAAATTTGAATAATTGTAGACACACAATCACATCACTCATATAGCACTTGCTTGATCTATCCTGCCTTGCTCCATGAGTTCGACACTCTACCTACTTCTACTATACACTTGTTTCTAGAGTTATAATAAATTTGACTCCACTTTTATTCTTCATTGCTAGACTTATATTTTGTGGGATCAATTTTGACTTTAGTTGGATTTCTGTGTGGTTGACGCATCTACTGAGTTCCCGCCTTGTGAGGAACTTAAGACCACCAAAATTCGGCTAAATCAGCATCCTCAGGGTCAAAGGTGGGACAAGGTGTGAAAGGCTGTGTGGTCAAATGGTATGGCAAGTGGGCGCTCTCCTCACAGTCTGAATCAACTAAGGGTCTCCCGAACTCTTTTTAGAGTTTTAATTTTTTTTCATTTTTTTGTAATTTGGGCGATTGCAAGCTCTCATGGAAGTCCTCGAGTGAACCCATATCATCAAAAGGTGGAATATCGTGGTCGCTCTTACTCGTGCTAGTAAGGTGGTCAATTCTCTATCTCATATGATCCATCATCTGGGTCAAGTGCTCAAGGGTGTAATCCATGAAAGGTGACTCCAATAGATCAGTCTCGGGTGAATGTGAAGGTGGAAAATACGGAGGTGGAGGTGGGTGTGGGTAGAAGTCCGAGTCCTGATACTGCGGCTAAGTCGGATATGTACAAAAATTAGGAGTAAAGTCCTCCTGGAAAAATGGAGGTGGACCGACTGGAGTGAACGAGGGATCCACAAAGTCTAGATAAAAGATGCTCCATGGGTCCATCTCGAAACAAGAGGGAAATGATCGGGAGAGCACGAAGGCCAGGTCAAGAGAGTGAAGAATAAGGCGCAAATGCGCAAGGGCGATCTAGAATACACACAAGCAAGCACAAACATACTCACACAAGACAAACCCTCAATTCACCTACTCACTCGGTAGAGACCGAAAAATCGGTCTTTCTATCTTGTCTGTTTTAGAGTTAGGTGAGAAGTCAAAGATTTGCACACACACTTAGGGGTTGCATAGGATTTGGGCACTAATCCTTAGGGTGTGCGCGAGCAAGTAAAAGCGAAGACAATGAGGGGATTACTCGCCCAATACAAGATTTTTTTGGTTGATTTTAGGGTCAAGTAATATTAGCAGTCCCAATTTTATTTGTTATCACTTTTTTTTGGATTTTTAATAAGAATGCACGATCCTATCGGGGAGTCAATTCCTTTAAGCACCTAGGTGGTCAAAATCAGAGGTAGAGGCGGAAAAGCAATGCAAGCGGCAAACAATGATGAATGCTAAAGTGTAAATGCTCACCTTGCCTCCAGCACTCTACATGCAAGGATGCTCAGCAGAATTGAAACCTATCTATATGCATATGCAAGCTGATGAATCGCCCTAAGTTCAGAAATTGCTATTATCGTGAAGAATCGATGCTAATGACTCAGAATGGAATCGAAATGTCCGGTCTTGGAGCTTCCTCGGTGCCCACCAAGGTGGGTCCTGCACACGTTGTATGGAGGACTCTTGCGGTGCGGTGGTTCCGTGACTAAGTGAGAAGCAATTAGATTTGACTAAGTCCAAATGTCACTATAGGCACATGCAAATATATTAGGTGTTTGGCCTTAATCTATCGCAAGCAATCCTAAAGCTAAGGGCTCAATCACACAAAATTAGGAAAACAAAACTAGAAAACAAAATAAAAAATGCAAAGAAAACCGTAAAAAGATGCGGTGAGCCCCCAAGTGTACAAACACTTGGAAATTGGGCCCGAAAGTCCAAGAGTTCGAGTACATGTATTATTACAACAATAGAGTCCCTCTCTCTCTCACCAAAATTACAGAAATGAATACAAGAAGATAAATGCTACAACTAAAGATGGAGCCCGGTCATCAAAATTCTCTTTACGTTTCCTTCGGTGCTATGCTGGCTTCACGTGGGTGCATAGACGCCTAGGGTGGAGCGCCTCCCACGATTCACGGTTCCTCGCACGAAATCAACAAAAGAAGAGGTTAGACAGCTCAACAATATATATCAAATAAAAAGCAAAAATAAAAGACACGAAATAGACAAGCAATCACAAACACAAACAAGAACCCGAACTACGCGCTGTTGCTCCTCGGCAATGGCGCCATTTGTTGAACGAGATTTTTCACGGGTCTAAGATACGTCTCACACAAGGCGGAGATGCAGTCGTTGTGGCGACCTGCAAGAAATCCCAATTCAAACAACAATTAACCCACAACAGAAATCAAGCAATGAAAAGTGGTGCGAAGTTAAAATTTATTATAACTCTACAACAAAGATGTGTATAGGTGCAAGTATTGTAGAGGTCGAACATAGGGAGCAGACAGGTAGAACGAGGCAAAATGCACAAAAATGTGAATGTGATCAAGTGTCTATCTATGCTATGCTTTTGTGGGTTTTTGATTTTGTATTTTTTTATTTAATTTTTGGATTTTATAGTTTTATTTTTTTTATTTTTAATTTTGATTTAATATTTTCTTTTTATAATTTATATTTATATATTTTCTTTTTCAATAATAGAGTATATATACAAAGTAAGAAAGAGAAGGATGCGGTATTTATAAAACTAAGTAAAAGTACTCAAAAATCAGGAAATAAGATGTTTTTGGTCTTTTTATATTTTTCTAATGTTTTTGTGATTTTTCTAGATTTTTCCTAATTTTTTGGTATTTTTAAAGGCAAAAATACTAGTAAATAGTGAACAATGTTGCTGGCTAGAATTAAAATGAGGATGAAAAATATCAATCAGTGTCCAAAATTCCTCAAATTAATTTTAATTGAAATATATGAAGTCAAAGAAAATACAGAAACTGAAATTGCATTTTTAGGATTTTTTAGGGATTTTTAAGATTTTTATAAAGGTTTTAGGAGTTTTGTAATTTTTAGGAGTTTTCTTTTGTATTTTGTAGTGATTTTTGGATTGAAGTTAGAAAACACTAGAATATGCAAAATATATTTTTTTTTGGGAATTTTTTGATGTGTTTTTATAATTTTTATGGATTTTATAATGCAAACAGTGGTGAAAATGCTTGTTTTTGAATTTTTTAAAAATATTAAAATGCACGAAATATGAAAAATAAAAATATGGCGTGATACTATGGTGCAACAGGAAACAAGGTAATGTTTTGGTGATTTTTGGGAATTTAGAGATGCGTGCAATAAATATAAACAACGAAAAGGAACTACACTCATGGGAGGGGCATATATGTAATTAAGCAAAAGTGCAAGGGTTTGAAATGATATTTATCCAAAAAATTTAAAGGAAATAAAAATATATCTAGACCAATTACGAATAGTCAAAACTCCAAGGATATATTCGCGAAAATTCCTAAGGCCACGTGCACGGGGCACGTGCCTGGCAGGGACTAGAAAGTAATTACTGAAAATAAGGAGGGCTAAGTCACAATTTCACCAAAATATTACAACCACGCTGGAATGTTCTAGGACTACTCAGAAATACATGAAATGGCAGGCCCTTGGCCACAAAATAGCCAAGTGCACATGCTCGCGTACGTGCGCCTCACTGAGAAGGGCTTTACTGCAATTCTATGAAGATTGAGGGTCTATTGATAAAGTTTACAAAAATAATGACACTGGAAATGAAATATTGTGTAATAATAAATAAATAGCAAAATCGGCTGGGCGCCACAACAATTTACCCAACCTTGGGCGCGATCCAATGGTGTGGCCGAAGCCACTTATCCACGCGTCGTCTCCAATCGCGCGATACCCATTCTCCCGCCAACGGCTGTGATTAGATCGTGAGGGAATGATCGGACGACGTGGACTGCAGGGGATCCTACGGGTGCTGCTGGCATAGAGGGATAGAACTGATCGGACGACGGATCGGGGTTGACGAAGAATAGGGAGGAACTCGTGGGGCGGCGAGTTGCTCCTGCACAGATCTTCCCTTCCCGCCGAGATTTAGCGCTACAAAATCGGTCAATCACCTCCTGGGGACGTCCTCTCTCATCTGGAAGCTCCCAAAACACCTCGGTAGAGCCCGAGGAACACCAGTGGGGACAAGGTCGCACGACGGCACGCGGGTCCACTGACGAGGCTCAAAACGACTCCAGATAACTCTTTTGGGCACCAGGACCTGCACAGAAGCAACTGGGGACAAGGGAAAACTACCTCGTCCCGTTAGAAGGGCTGAATGGAGCGGAGAAGGCGAGGAGGAGAGCTCGCCGGAGAGAACTCAGGTGCGCAACAGATGAAGGTGAAGGGACTTGCGGAACATGAAGATGTCGCTGGTAATCGATCCTAAGGGTATATAAAAGTAAAAAAAATGCAAGAAAATAGGAAGGAAAGCAGACCTCGAAGGCAAGGATGCCCAAGGAAGGATACCTCACGGCGGCACGCCGGAGATGGGGGGTGGAGACCTCCTCGGCCGCCACTTGGCCTCACGCGAAGGAGCTGGAGGATGCTTTGTCACAGCCTCCGGTCCAGAGCTCCAAGACGAGGGTCCAAGATTTGGTCAAAAGGGTTCAAGGGAGAATGGAGATTTTAGGGGGTTTTTGAATAAATGGTGAAGGAGGCTCCAAGATCGAGATGGATCTCATGAATCGATGTCCCAATCCTCAAGATGAAGGCTTGGCGTGTAAGAGCAATCCTCGAGGACAAAAAGTCGTGAAGAAATCATCATGGAAGGGTGAAAGGGCCGACCTAGAAAAATCCAAGAAAACGGGATAAAACATGGTTCTGACACAGCCACAGGCAGGGGTCAGAGAGTTGACCCGAGGTCAACTCTCCAGCCCACCTGGTTGGTCCACGTGGACCAACCAGGAAAAAGCCTGGAAAAATGTTTTGTAAAATCATTTTAAAATAATAAACGATTTTATTATTTTTAGGTTATTAAATAAAAAATATTTATAATTTTATAAATTATTTTATTATGATTTTTATTTATTTTTATGAGGTATAAAATTACAAGTTACCTTTTATACCCTTTATAGGTATCTTTATATATATATTAGTATTTTATTTTTATTTTCTGTATTTAATTTTATTAATTTTGTTTATTATTTTATAAATTTATAAAATATTTTTATACACTTAAAAAATTTTTATTTTATTTTCCTGAGGTGTTTTATACACTTAAAAAATAGGATTATGCTCTATGTAGGTATATTTATAGGTATTATACCTAGGTATGTAATATTCAAGTATTTTATTTTGTTTTTATTTAGGTATTTATTCTGATTTTAATGTACAAATATGTTATAAATAATATTTTCAAAATTATAAAAATATAAAATTATAAAAATAATGAATAAATAATAAAGTGAATATTTTAATCTGTGCAAGTATACAATAGGGGTCCAAAACTCAACTTTCAAACCGTAGCTCTGCCAAATGCGAAACCACCGCCTTAGATAGTTTATTTTAAATTATATACAATTAAAGGTGAGTTTGACGCATTTCGGTTTTTATTTGGGAGATACAGGTCTGGGAAGTTGGGATTCTAGATTTTTATTCAGATCATAACTTTTTGTCTGTGTACTATTTTTGGTTGAAATCAATTTTGTATTTTTCTATATTTAATTATCTACGACTTTCATGTTCAAATGCTCTTTATTTGAGGTATAAAAAGTGGTACCAAAAATAGATCTCAAAATGAATAAAGAATGGATGAAATAAAAGGAATTTTTACTGTATTTTGTCCCTTATCTCCCCCTACTTTATTCCTTGTCGACCTAGTCATCGAGATGCCTAGGTCTCGGGTCATAAAATATTTACAATATTTTATTATTTTTCTTTTATTTTCTTTATTCTATAATTTTGGATTTAAAAACCGCATTTTATATACTATTTACACAATGATGCATGAATGCTAAAATGCCTAAATTAAGCCTATTTACATGCATTTACTAGGGGTTTTAAGGCCAAAATGATAGAATAAAGATGATGAAAGGTAGCTTCATCAAATACGAAGCTAAGAAATTCTAATACCTACAATAATGGCAAGAATAAGGTATAATTTATAGTTAGAGTCGAGAGTAACTCTACACCGATGGATTGTGATGGCTGGTGCTTGCCTCTTGAACAACCTGCCATATTATCAAGATAAAGAAGGAGCTAGTAGATTATAATGAGTTGAAGAAGGGAGAACAAAGAATCTTCACGTGGAACAACACCTACTAGGATGTTGAAGGTGTTGAGACACATATGCTTGATCTGAGAGACAGTATCATGATACTTCAAGATGTTCTATATGCTCGGAGAATACTCTGGAATGCCATATTGTTTCAATTGCGCTCAAGAAGGATTTTGAAGTCTGTATTTATAATACACATGTATCATTTGGAAAGAATAAATAGATCTATACCATGGAAAAGTATGTGCTAGAGCATGACATTGTTTGTCTTCTTGTAAGAAGTTGAAGTGAAATAATAAATGTGATTTCTGAGTATTCTTTGTGTTATTTCACTATGATTTATGTAACATGAGACTATTGCCTAGTTTTACTAGTGTAAAGACATTGCCTTGTGAACATTATTTAATCATCAATGACAAGAAAATTTTTCTCAACAAATGGTCGGTTAAGTGAATTATAGGACTCGACCCTATGATATATGTAGGCCGATGAGTGTAAATACACATAGAAATAAGAAATACTTTATAATTACTGCTTTCTTGAAGTTCTTGCGTATGTATTTTAGGAAGAAAAATAAAAGCCTTTGAAATGTTCAAGAGATATAAAATAAAAGTGGAGACAAAATTAGGAAAACTTATTAAGATTCTCATGACTAATAGAAGTAGAGAATATACTTCAAAGGAGTTTAAGAGATGCTGATGTGTAGGCAGACTATGATACTTCATACATCACAACAAAATATTGAAAGAAAGAAGTGGACACTGATAAATGCAATAAGGTGTATGTTGTCAAAGTTAGGTATCTCAAGCAAAATTTAGCGAGAAATAGTGTTGACTGCTAATTACATATAGACTATAATTCTCATAAAAGTTCATAGAACTAACACCATATAAAATGGCATGAAATCTTATTTGGGTCATATTCTAAACATGTTACACATGTCTTGGTATCGAGTCAGTTAAAAGATAAATTAGACATCGAAACATTCCAGTGCAAATTTATTGGATATATTGAATATTATAAAGAATACCGATTTTTTTCATGAGTCTAACGGTTTCATCGAAAGTCGTGATGCGACCTTTCTTGAATATCTTGAAGAGAATAAACATTAAATAGAGGAACCGAAACCTCTTATTGCCATATAGGATGAAGAGAACTCAGATATAAGACATGAATTATTGGACCATATTATTCATCCATACATAGAAAATGAGCATACAAATAACGATGATCTTTTTGAATAATCCATGAATGTATAATCTACAACATGAGCTTAGAACCTGTCCCATGTATGGAAGATTATTTTATATGTTTATATGAGACATCACATTATGATGTAGATGAAGATGTATCATCTTATACAGATTCCATATCCTTCAGTGAAGTAAAGACTTTTTTGATTGAATCGGAATCATGGATGGCCACAATGAAGAATGAGCTGGACTCTAGAAAGATAAATATTGTATGGAAGCTAAATAATATTCCTAAAGGTAGGAAACCCACATGTTGTAAGTGAGTATTTAAGAAAAATTATCAAGTTGTTACTGTTGATAAACACACAAGATTATCGGCTAAGGATTATACTCAAATAGCTAGAATAGACTTTTGGGGAACCTACTTTCTGATTGCTAAATTAACATCAATATAGATGATCTTAGGTATAGTCACATTTATGGATTTAAAATTATTTCAAATAGATGTGAAGACATCTTTCCTTCATACAACATTAAAAAGGAGATAGAGATAAGCAACGACATGATGGAAGGTCAAGATAAAGGATCACAACTTAAGAAAGTCAGTATATGGTTTAAAATATTATTTATGACTATTAAGGGTGGAAACGGTCAGATACATATATGAATATCTACTTTATCATATCTTTAAAATTTTTAAAATATGAATACCTATATGAGTATAAATATCACACAAATGTGCAGAATAATAAATCATGTGCTCAAGATTTGGATATGAACATAAAGCAAATATCAATTATTCTGATACAAGTTTTAAATGATAAATGAATATGTATTAATATACAAATTATTGTACATAATTGAAAAATGGCAAGACGAGAGCCGCTAAATAGTGGTCTGACAAATCAGACTCACTGTTGCTGGGGTGACTACTCAAGCCTCCATGTTCGTCAACAATTAACCCACACAGTTAATCAAGCAATCAAGAGCAAGGATTAAGATTTATTTTACCCTACTAGAAATGTATAATGGCAAGTAAGTAGGGGTCAACACAGGAAACAAGGGTGTAGAGTGAGCAAACAAGAAGTCAAGGCCTATGTCTAATGAACTACTTAGCCAACATGGATTTTTTGTGGGTTTTTGATTTTATATTTTTTTATTTAATTTTGTATTTTTGTATTTTGGTTTTAATTTTCTGATTTTATCTTTTCTTTTTATATTTTATATTTTTATATTTTCTTTTTCTATAGTAGAATATATATATACAATATAAGGAAGAGAGGGATAGAGTAATCATAAAAATAGGGAAAAATGCTCAAAAACCAGGAAATAAAATGTTTTTGGTCTTTTTATATTTTTATAATGTTTTTGTGATTTTTAGAGATTTTTCTCAATGTTTTTGGTATTTTTAAAAGTGAAATTACAAGTAAACAGTGAACTAACCTACTGGCCGAGACTAAAATGAGGATGAAAATTAGCAAACAATATCCAAAATTCCTCAAATTAATTTTAAAATAAAGGCAATAAACTAAGGAAACTACAGAAACTGAGTTTATATTTTTATAATTTTTCTAGAATCTTTTAGATTTTTATGAAGTTTTTAGGAGTTTTCTAATTTTTAAGGTTTTTGGTTTGAAATTTTATTGATTTTTGACTGACACTAAAAAATGATAAGACAAGCAAAATACATTTTTTTTGGAATTTTTCAAAATTTTTTATAGTTTTCATGGATTTTCTAATGCAAACAGTGCTGAAAATGCATATTTTTAATTTTTAATAATTATGAAAATGCAATAAAAATGCAATACAAAAATACGACGTAAGTGAGCAAGCAAACATGAGCCTATGATATTTTTTTTGATGATTTTTCGGGTTAAAATGAAGCGTGAAATAAATACTAGAAACAATAAGAAACTACACTACTGGCAAGGGCATATATGCAAATGCACAGAAAGTCAGGGGTCTGGTTGCAAATATTACAAAATATTTTAATCAGCAATTGAAAGTTTTAGGACTAATACGTAAATACAAAAAGCGCGGGGGTTGGATGCAAAATACCCCTCGCTACGCGTGATCGGACGGCTGATGACGATCCACTTATCCACGTGTCCTGATCTGGTGACCCGATGACGCTTCACAAGGACGTCCAAGATTAGATCCTCATGAAGGGATCCGACGGTGGAGAGTCCTGACGATCTGACGGCTCCTGTGAGTTCTAGACGTCGCCCCTGATCCAATGGCGGAGAGAAGTCCACGAAGAATACGCTCCCCGGCGAGCTTTGACGATTGATTCCGGCTGACACACGACCTCTCCGGCCCTAAGATCGAGGGCAAAATGATCCTGGCGCCCTTCTGCGTCGAACTACGGTCTCAGCAACGGCTGCGATGACGAGGAGAGGGAAAACGGCGGCGGAGACCTGGGAGGTGCTTCCCCTAGTTGTCGAGGCTCCTTCGAGCCTCCTCTTGCGCTCTTTTCTGCAGGGTTAGAAGCAGGGCAAAAAGGTGGAGCTCGGAGTGCTCTCAGATAGGGGAGTGGAGGCGAAATTTGGGTTGGATGATGAGCTCCGGTGTAAGGCAGAGAGGGAAGCTCTGATAGCTCGATCTAAGCAAGATCGAGGTGGATGGAAGGGGGGAGCTGGGCGACGGAGCGATGAGGAAGAATATGGCAGTGATAGGCAGTTGATTCGAGCAACAGGGTGGTCGGGAAGCGGAGGCGGAGCTGAGCTCCGCCGTGGATTTGAAGATGGATTCACGGCGAGAAACGAAACGAGAAGCTAAACTGTCACAAAGCTACGCTACCATACAGATAAGCTACAAGAAAATGCAAAAAGAAAGGAGGAAGGCTCACCGGGGGCGAAGATGGCAACTTCGGGCGGAGCTCCGACGAGGGGCTGGATCGACCTCGATTCCACACCAAATGGCGCAAGCCCAAGCTCAAATCGCTTCCTGCTGTCACCAGGAGTGCAATGGGCTAGGGGTTTACGGGAGAAAATGGAGGAAGAGGGATCAAAAAAGGAAAGGAAGTTGGGTGTGGCTTTTGAAGAGCTGACGGTCGGGGCGTGAAGATCGAAGAATATCATGCGAATCGTGAGTCCACAGTCCAAGCTAAACCATGCGCGAGTATCATGGGTAATCGAGCAACAAATATGCAGAAGGCGTTGACATGATTTGGTGAAAGAAAATGCCTCGAAAAATTCGAGAAAAAGAGATAAAACTCGTTTCTGACAATGTCCAGACCTCGGTCAGAGAGTTAACTGAGGTCAACTAAGGGCGAAGTCTGGTTGGTCCACGTGGACCAACTAGAAAAAACCTTGGAAAAAATGATTTATAAAATCATTTAGAAATAGTAAAAGATTTTATTAATTTTAGGTTATTCAATAAAATATATTTATAATTTTATAAATTATTTTATGGTAATTTTTATTTATTTTTTCGAGATTAATAATTACAAGTTTCCTTTTATACCCTTTATAGGTATCTTTATCTATATATTTAAGTATTTTTTTTATTTTAAATATTTAATTTATTTATTTTTGTTTATTATTTTATAAATTTATAAAAAATTTTTAGATATTTAAATATATTTTTATTTTATTTTTTTGAAGTGCTTTGTACACTTAATAAAATAGAATTAGTAATTATGTAGGTATGTATATAGGTATTATACATAGGTATTTTATATACATATTTTATTTTTGTATTTTATTTAGGTTTTTATTCCGATTTTAATGTACAGATATATTTTAAATAATATTTAAAAAATTATAAAAATGTAAAATTAGAAAAATAATGAATAAATAATAAAATGAATATTTTAATCTGTACAAGTATACAAGTGGGGTCCAAAACTCAACTTTCAAGCCGCAACTCCGAAAAATACGAAACCACCTTCAGTAAATAGATTATTTTTAAGCTATATACATTTAAAGGTGAGTTTGTATATTTCGAGTTTTTATTTGCAAGATACAGGTCTGGGAAGTTGGAATTCTGAAATCTTATTTAGATCATATCTTTTTATCTGTACATTATTTTTGTATGAAATCAATTTTGTATTTCTATATGAAATTATCTACAACTTTCATGTACACAGTTTCTTTATTTGAGGTATAAAAAGTGGAACCAAAAATAGGTCCCAAAATAATAAAGAATGAATTAAAATAAAAGAAATTTTTATTATATTTTGACCCTTATCTCCCAATACTTTATTCCTTGTCGACCTAGTCATCTAGATGCCTAGGTCTCGGGGTTTTGGGTCATAAAATATTTACAATATTTTATTCTTTTTCTTTTCTTTTCTTTATTCTATAATATTGGCTTTAAAAACCACATTTTATACAATATTTACATACACATGCATGAATGCTAAGATGCATAAATTAAAGTTATTTACACACATTTACCAGGGTTTTTGATGCCAAAATGATAGAATAAAGATGATGAAATGTGGATTCATCATCCCCCTATACTTTACCTTTGGTAGTCCCTAGCAAACACTTATGCAATAAGTGCAGAACGAAAAATAAAGAAAAAAAAAGAAGAACATTGGATTTAATTTCACAATCAAACATGTCTTCAAAAAATCAAAGTTGGAGCTTAAGTCGGACCTTTGGAATTTTAGTGTGGGCGGAACCTTAATGAGAACTGGATTTGAAATCCAACATCCTTCGAGAATCCCAAAACTCTGCTCAAGTCTCCTCAATAGCCAGGTCATAAATACTTCAACTCACACGCAAACCCTAACGACTATGAATATGACTTGTACAATGTAAGTGATGGTGGCTCTCCCCAACTGAAATGACAAAGAGACTGACTTCTCCAATATGATAATCCAATGATTCCCCAATCCAACAACTCAATCCTCAAGGAGCAGGGTATTCCCTTCTAAGTTCAAGTGGCAACCAACCCAAGAGGAGGGGGTGAAGAAAAGAATGAATGGTAGCCGGTGTAGCTACCTATCCTAGGATGCAAGACCAGTGTAGTCAAGTCATCCAGCTGCAGGCTCACGTCATTTGACTTTGAAGCACAAGCTTGCTTATTTGACTTTACACATATGTACACTTTGGCAGGCATTTTTATTTTTGTACATGCCTATCCACTTTTTTAGAGTTTTTTGCTTTTTGCAATTTTTTTGGAATACTATATACAGTAGCATTTACATAGGGAGTTTTTCCTCTTGAGCCAGTGGACTATCCCTCTTTTGAAGCTTTATCGCAACCCACGATCTTCTATCCTCGAAACTCATCATCACTGGATGGGTTGGGGTTCACTTCCCTCCCTAGAGGAGGACAAGTGTTTCCACCTGTGTGCGTCTCATACCGGCAAATCCAACCTCCTCACCACCCCAACTGAGTTGAGCCAAGTGAAAAGTGCAGGTGTCCAAGTTAGGTCATTATCAACAAGAGTAGTGCGTGTGCTCCAAAATACTCTACTTAGGCAGTCAAGAATCTCTTGAACCAAGTCTCCTGATCCTCAAATAATTAAGTCAACTAGACGTGAAGTACCTCGATTCCAGTTCCTATAAGGTTCCTGTTAATTAGGTAGATTTACGGTCCAATCAAGCTCCAATCTTCGGATTTTACTTAGACTCGTTCAACCATCAAACTCAATCCGAAAAATGCTCATGCTATGCGAATGCTATGCAGAAAATATTTTTGTGATGCAATTTTTCAAAGATTTTGAACTTTTTATGGATTTTTGAAAAGATGATGCATATGCATTTTTTGTATTTTTCAAAGAAATTTTCAAATGTTTTTGGATTTTAATTTTGCAAATGTTTTTGGGATTTTTGTAAATAAAAAGGTTTTGGTCAAAAACTAGGTACAAATATTTACACGGGAATGCATCTTATATTTATAAGACGTGGATTTTAAGAATTTACAAGGGTAAGTTGTCAATTTTATAAATATGTATAGTGAATTTTAGGTGTGATGTGTATATTCCTCAAACTTATTTGAAAAGGTTTTCCAAACAATTTTAAAAACTATAGTCCAAAATAGTTTTTACAAACAATTTTTACAAACATGTACACACATTTGAAAATCATTTTGCAAAGGTTTTCCAAACACTATATATAGATTTTTCACATATTTTGCAACCATTTTTCAAACCACTTGCAAATCGGTTTTCAAACATCTTACTTTACACAAAGAAGATACTTTTACAATCAAAATATTTTTACAAAGGTTGAAAACATGTAACAAAATGTTTTCCAAATAGTTTCAAAAGATTTTTCACAAAGATTTTCAAACTATTTTTCAAACATTTTGCAAAAAATATTTTCACCTGATTTATTAATCAGTAGGTACAAAAAGAATTTGAGGAATAATCACATCTTTTTATTAAGGTTTTTAATGAATTAAATACATATAATTAGTCATAGTTATTAGTAAAAATACGAAAGTACGAGTTATGGCTACAGTATATACGCAGTATATACGATCTCCCTATACTTAGCTTGAGCTATGTCCTCATAGATCAGAGAGAAAAGGAAGACATAACTCGTACTGAGTATAGAAAAGTCTAAAGAATAAATGAATAAGGAATGAATAAACGAATGAGAAGTTGACCGTCCCCCTATACTTAGGATCAAATAATCCTAAGTATAGCAGACTGTATACAAAGCAGGGAGGGTCAAGGGTGGGAATGAACATATCGTACTCAGACTGTCTCCCCCTATACCTAGGGTAAGATATCCCTAAGTATAGACAAGAAGAGGAAACAATGGAGAGGATCGAAGAATAGAAGTCAACTCAGGGTGCACACCCCCCTATACTTAGGACAAAGTACATCCTAAGTATAGAAGTCTGACACAAAGGAGCGGCACCTTTTCGGTAGATAAAGAAGATAGAAGAGGAAAAGAAGAAAAGAAGAAAAGAGATGAAAGTGGATATGAACAACTCGGGATGCACATCCCCCATACACTTAGGATAAAGTACATCCTAAGTGTAGCAGTGATGAAAGGGATGGCATCATGTCGGTAGAATAAGATATACGAGACTGAAAAGAAGAAAAGAAGAAAAGAAGAAAAGTCATTCAAAAATGTTTTGCTCTGCTTGGCCTTCCTTTGCCTTTTTGGAGATATCCGGCTCATCCCTATAGATTACTTGAATCGAGTCAACGACAACCATGAATGTATCATGTTCAAGGTATGGCTTCAGAAGCTGTCCATTGACTACAAACGGCTGTGCGTCAACTGACAGATTGGATATCAATACACTTCCGTTGTCACGCACCTGCCTAACCATAAACGGCCCAGTCCATTTACTCTTAAATTTGCCTGGAAAGATCTTTAATTTCGCATCAAACAACCACACCTTCTGACCCGGCTCGAAGGACTTGCGGCAGATATGCTTGTCATGCCACGTTTTGACCTTCTCCTTGTACATCAGGCTGTTGTCATATGCATAATCTCTGAATTCCAATAATCTGTTCAGATCCAATTTTCTGTTCTTCCCTGCTTGCTTAGAGTCCAAATTACAGATGTTGATGTCCCATAAAGATTTGTGAATAAACTCGACAGGCAAATGACATGGCTTGCCATACACCAGCGGTAGGGAGACATTCCCAAGGGTGACTTGTACGCTGTTCTATAAGCCCAAAGAACAGAATCAAGCAACTGAGACCAATTCTTGCGATCCGAATGAGCAAGCTTCTGTAGAATTATCTTGATCTTCCTGTTTGAACATTCAGCTAAGCCATTGGACTGCGGGTGGTAGGGTGAAGCAACGCAGTGTTCAATACATAATTCCTGGGTTAGCTTCTTCACCTCTCTGTTTATGAAATGAATACCCCCGTCTGATATGAGAATCTTGTTAATCCTGAACCGTGCTATAATGTGATCTCTCAAGAATCGACATACAGTCCTACTATCGGCGGTTCGGGCAGGAATAGACTCCACCAAACGACTTACATAGTCGACATCAAGCAGAATATATTCATAGTCGTGGTTGTTGGGAAATGGGCCCATAAAGTCAATGCCCCATGCGTCGAAGACGTCTGATATCTGAATGTATTTCAGAGGCATCGTGTCTCTCATTCCTATGGTTCGTTCCATCTTCTGACAGTCAGTGCAACATTTGACATAATCATCTGCATCTTTAAATAGTGAAGGCCACCAGAGACCACTCTGAAGAACTTTTGCTGACGTTCGTTTGCCTGAATGATGTCCTCCAGAATCTTGGTCATGACATAAGGCGAGGACACTTGGAACTTTCTCTTGAGGAATGCACCTTCTCCATATACAATCTACCCCCTCACGAAATAAATACATATTCTCCCACGGGTAGAAATGGTTTTTAGACAAGAATCTGTCTATTTTCAACTTCAGCTAATCCTGTGGGATTTTCTTGGTTACCAGATAATTCACAATGTCTGCATACCAAGGAAGCGAGGTGACTGGAAGAATCGCCTCGTCTGGAAAGGTTTCTGTGATTGGTTGCAGGTTCAGCTCAGGAGATTCCGGTTCAGGAAGCATTGATAAATGATCGGCCACCACATTCTTTACCCCAGGTTTATCTTTAATTTCTAAATCAAATTCCTGGAGGAGAAGGATCCACCAGATAAGACGGGGTTTGGCATCCTTCTGTTGTAAGTATCGAATGGCTGAATAATTAGTGTAAACGACTACTTTGGATCCAAGGAGGTAGGATCTGAACTTTTCCATGGCAAAGACTACTGCTAGCAGCTCCTTTTCAGTGACAATGTAGTTTCGTTGGGCTTCATCGAGCGTTCGGCTAGCGTAGTGAATTGCGAATGGTACATTATCTTTCCTCTGTCCAAGTACAACACCAATGGCATAACCTGACACGTCGGTCATTATCTCGAAAGGCTGAGTCCAAATCGGTGGCTGCAAGATAGGGGCCTGTGTGATGAGTTCTTTTAGCTGATGAAAGGCAAGGAGCACACGATCATGTACAATGAATTCATTCTCCTTGCCGAGCAATTAAGTCAACGGTTTGGCCAATTTGCTGAAATCTTTGATGAATTGTCGGTAAAAACCGACATGGCCCAAGAATGACCTGACTTGTTTAATTGTTGTAGGTGGCTCAAGTTTAGAAATTACCTCTACCTTGGCTGGGTCAACCTCCATGCCACGTTTAGAAACAACGTGACTCAGCACAATTCCCTCTGTCACCATGAAGTTGCTCTTCTCCCATGAGAGCACAAGATTTACTTCGCAACACCTCCGCAAAACTCGGTCTAAATAATCCAGACATTGATCGAATGAATCCCCGTAGACCGAAAAATCGTCCATAAAGACCTCGAGAAAGTTGCCCACCATATCGGCAAAAACTGCAAGCATACACCTCTGAAATGTGGCTGTGGCGTTGCAAAGCCCGAACGGCATCCGTCTGAAGGCATATGTGCCAAAAGGAAAGGTGAACGTCGTCTTCTCTTGATCTTCAGGAGCAATAACAACTTGATTGTATCCAGAGTATCCATCCAAGAAGCAGAAATATTCCTTCGCGACCAATCTCTCCAAGATCTGGTCAATGAAGGGTAAAGGGAAGTGGTCCTTCTTGGTGGCGAGGTTAAGTCTTCTGTAATCCATGCATACTCGCCACGACGTGGGTACTCTGGTTGTGATCTCCTCTCCTTTGTCATTCTTCACAAGGGTGATCCCTGATTTCTTTGGCACAACATGCAGAGGGCTCACCCATTTGCTGTCAGAGATGGGATAGATGAATCCTGCATCACACCATTTCTGGATCTCTTTCATAACAACCTCCCGCAGATTAGGATTTAATCTTCTCTGAAGTTCTCGAGAAGGCCTGCAATCTTCTTCCAGAAAAATGTGATGCGAACACAATGATGGATTGATCCCATGGAGGTCCGAAGTTCGCCAGCCTATTGCCTTGCGGTTGCGTTCAAGAACCTCCATCAAATGAGATTCTTGGTCTTCGGTCAGGTGTGCATTAATAATGACCGTGTACATATTCAGTTCTCCCGCAAGGAAGGCATATTTCATGTTGGAGGGTAAGGGTTTCAACTCTGGCGGGGTCTGAGCTGTTTCAGAAGTGACCTCAGCTATTAATGCAGGTGGTGATTCTTTCATCTGTTCGGTGTCCACCATGATCTGTTCTGCCTCTTCTCTCAAATCTTGACAGAATGTCTCGATGATTTCCTCTTCATCACAAGATTCTTCAACTATTTGCTCTTGGTTTTGAAGGCACATCACCTCCACGACAGTATCATGCAGTGCATCAACAAACAACTCATCCTAATCAATAAAGGGAAATTCGACCGCGGTCTCCAATCCCTCCTCGTGGCAGAGGAGTTCATGGATATCATTGTCATCCAAGAATAAGTTGGTGTCTTGAATTTCTGCTAGAAAGTCGCAGTCGTTAGAATACTCAATCACCCTTGCACATGATGTAGATGTTCATTCCGCTGGTGTTCCCTCAGGCAGGGTCTCCACTCTGATTGTATCATTTCCAGTGCCAAAAGTGATTTCTCCCGTCCCATAGTTCACTACTGCGTTTGACGTCCGCAGGAATGGTCTTCCAAGTATGATTGGGGTAAGGAGCAATGGAGAGGGGACGTCCATGTCTAGCACCACAAAATCGGCCGGGAACTGCTTTCCTTGAACCGTGACTATCACGTCCTCCAACAGACCCCTAGGCCGCTTGACTGATTTGTCTGCAAATTGCATAATCATCTTTGTAGGCTTGAGCGGTCCTAGCCTGAATTCTGTAAGCAGTGAGGATGGCATCAGGTTGATGGAAGACCCGCTGTCGAGAAGTGTTCGTTCAAATCCCTGGTTGAACATTTGACATCGCACAAGAGGTGCTCCCATATCTGGCTTTTTATCTGGGAGGTTGCTGATTGCATTAACTGTGGCCAGTGTAAGTATATGCTTTTCGGGTTTGCCACCTTTGTTTATGGAGTTGTGAGGGTGAGGCTTGTGCTTGGTTGTACATGCATCTTTCAATCCTTTCTTTACAGCTGGCATGTACTCAAGAGCCTTCATCAATGGCATGTTCAACACTAAATTCTGGATAATTTCTATGATAGTAGGATCAGACAAAGCATTTTTCAAATTTTTCATTTTTTGTGTTTTTTCATTGCTTCTGGAAAAGGAATATCTACAAACTCTTCATTGATGTAATTCAAAATATTGTCCATATTATTGTGTACAGGTAGATGGAAAAAAGGAATAGAATCATCTACAAGGTGTGGACCAAAAATGGTAGGCTCGACTTCAGGTGCTGGCGTTGGACTCGCTGCAGGTGCAATGCTCCTCCCGTCAGGAACTGGCTCTGAGGCAGGTGCAGACGTCTCCAATGCAGGCCTATCTCCATTGAGGTTGCTGCTATCTTTTTGTGTTTTGCTGTTTTCTTCATTTTTTTGTGCTTTTTTGAATGATGGTGCTGCTCCCAAAATGCTTCGTGGCCCTGGTGTCTGCTAGACTGACGATTCCCCGTCAGATGCAAGATGCTTTCCCTTCGCCGTCACTGATGGCTGGAGTGTCCTACCGTTCCTGAGAGTAACAACATTAGATAAAAAACAATTTAATTCACCTGTATCAGGTTGGACACTGCCGGCTGCCTGCTCCTTGCGTTGGAAATTATTCGGATTGGCCTCGACCTGGGATGGTATGACGATTTTGGCAGCCATCAGGTCGTCGATCTTCTGGGTCATCTCAGCAATATTTTTGACCAGCTGTTCAAGGCAAGCGAGGGTAGGGTTCACTGGTGCCACATCAGATGCATCGCCCCCATGGGACCTCTGACTTTGATAATTCGAAGGGGGTTGTTGCTGATATCCTTGCGAAAATTGATGGGGAGGAACACGAGGGATACTGCGAATACTGTTGAGAGGCATTTGCCTGATGATATGCTGCAGCCGGTTGCTGTGGAGGATGGTGGTAGCCATGTTGCTGTTGCTGGTAACCCTGCCTCCAAGTGTTCCCATATTGTTGCTGCTGCGTGTTTTGAGGCTGGAAGTTCCTATTCCCCTGTTGTTGCTGGTATGATGGCCGATTTGCCATGTTCTGACCCTGGAAGTGTCCCTGAGGACGGGTCAGCTGCTGTTCAGGTTCCCACACACCATTGATCTCTTGAATTTGTGGGGGGGGGGAGGGGGCAGGAGGAAACTGCTCAGGATAAACAGGAAGCAGCTCTGGTTGATAGACAACCATCTGGTTATATGCCTGCGGGGGCTGTTCTGGTGCTTGCACGTAGTATACATGCTGAACTGGAGGGGGTTGCGGAGGACTCGGCTGAGGAGGCTGCATGCGTGACAGTTCCTTCAGCTCAGTAGAGTTCTCAGTAGCAGATACAACATTGCAGGCGTTGGCGTTCAGGGATCGAACTAGCTGCTCCAGTTGTTGAGCAATCAAATCAAACTTCTCCAGTCCCTGGGTTCTCTTCTCAATGACAGAGAATTTTTCAAGGTCTTGGGACCTCTTCTCGATGATGTCGACCTTAGACAAGTGGCTCCCGTTAATGCTGAGGTTGGAGCTCTCATCCTTGTCTACGTTTTGGCTAGCCATATTCACAGACTTGTTAATGGTTGTAGGCATCTTCATGTATGAGCGTGATGAGGACTGAGCGGCCTCTCCCTTCGCCATCTCCTCAAAAATATTCCAAACAACATCCTCATCTTTGTTGAAATGCGAACCTCCATAAGCGGCATCAACGAGTCGCTGACTCTCCAGTGTCAGACCACCAAAGAAATGCTGTACAAGACTGGTCTTGGGAATCTCGTGGTGGGGACACCGTTCTTCTAGTTCCTTGAATCTCTCCCAAGCTTCATGGATTGTCTCGCTGAGCTGCTGATAGAAGCTTGAGATGTGGGCACCATCTGGTTCAGATGACCCAGAGGATAGAATTTGTGAAGAAAGGCAGATTTCAGCTCCTCCCAAGTCGTGACTACCTTTCCCAAGTGATCGACCCAATACAAGGCCTGAAGGGAAAAGCGGTCATCTTGACTACCCCCACAGGGATACCGGGGTAGTGAGCGGTGGCACAGATGCGGCCAAACTTCTTGAGGAAGATATATGGTTCTTCAGTGGGATTCCCATGGAATGTGGGAAGCAGAGGTAGAAACTGCAGCTTCAGCTCGAAGTGGGCATGAATTCGTGGAACTTGAATCCACTCAGTTATACGACCCGCCCCAGGGTTGTATGTTTCTTTCAAAGTTGGCTTCGGCTGTGGTGTTTCTGCATCCATTATTTCATACTCAGGTCCTTCCACTGAGAGTTCGTCTTCGACACTTCCTCGATTGACCTCCAAGTCATGATCATCCTCTCGTCTGTCATCTCTCTCATCATCTCTCCTCCTCAAATCATTGAGCATATCCTGGAATGCGGTGTGGGCCAAGGCCTGATTGGTCAGTTGCTGTTGGAAGGCCTGGATAGATGCAAGCAACTGGCCGTTGACCTCATTCTACGTGGTGTATTGCCCTCCCCTTGATCTGCTGGTTAACCCTGCTGGGGATGTGTTCCCTTTCCTCTGCCAGTTGGAGCCATCTCGGGATTATCTTAAATTTCGGGTTCGTGATCAGTGTGCGAATCTGCATGGCAGAATAAACCTTGATCAATGTCTATCTGAGCACGGGATGATGAGATAAGTCTGGAATTAAGGTCAATCCCAAAATGTTGTGAACGGAGCATAGGATATTTACTGAAATTGATCTCCATACACAAAGGATTAGTTCTGGGACACGAGTAATCCCGATTTATTTGAAGAGGAAGGACTGATTCGGGATGCGAGTCCATCCCGAACAGTGGATTTATTGGAGATAGGCACGTGTTGAATGGTGCAAGAATAGGGGAGTCCAAGGAGAAATTCGCAAGATCCGAACTATATGCTTGGAGGTCACCCCTGTTTATTGAAGATGTAGGCGACACGGAATCGATGTAGGCGTCGGCGGGGTCCCGACTAAACCATCCGTGTGATGACATCTTGAGGGTCAAAGAGGGGAAGATGATGGATGAAGAGCACAGAGATGGACATGAATTAAAAGGAGTTAAAATAGTAGAAGGCTCACGATGAGCGAGGGTCAAAGTGAGGAAGACAAAAATGGCGCAAAGGCACGATATTTTTTTGATCTTGACCTTAACTCGACTAATCAATCAAACCTCAAAAGAATGGATCCACCAACTCGACCCGTGAAGCCGTGAAGGTTCGTCAATTATCTTTGTGAGTTTTAGATTTGTTTTGTCAGGCAATTACCTTTTAACGAGTCCTTAGAGCGCTATGCCTATAGGAGAGAGTACTGCCAGAAGAGTATCCCGTACTTGTCCTCCTCCTGTGTAACCTGTAGTCTGCACTTTTTAAGGTCCTTGTAACCCTTCCTGGATCCCTACTCAGCCAAAGAAATAGAGAGAGAGAGAGGAAGCCAATAGGCGAAACCGATACTTCGGAACTCGCTCGCAGCGGAATCACCCGTGAGCGTGCAACAACCTACTCGGACGCAACACGATGAGACAGACACCCCCGTGAAGGCGTGGCCTATGTTCAATACTTCGGACAAGGTCAGCCCTCTACACAATAGAGATTCACTATTGTCGACCAAGCCCTACTCGTCTACGTACGATAGAAGCGCCAATATTTCGGAAATCCAGGCGATACACAAGGCAGCCACAAACTGAGTTTTGGGCTCTATTCCTTACGATGTCGCTCACCTCACTTGGAAGGAGACCTTCGCATGCAACCTGAAAACAAATGAGGGCTTTTCTCACCCCACGGCTATGAGTCCAATTAATCAAATTTTTTAAGGTCAAGTATTTTTAGTAGTCCCTTTTTTATTTTTTTTGTGTTATCACTTGTTTTGAGTAAATTCAATACAAGCGCCTAACATTTTTTGTCTTTTCTTTGATTCCTATTGATCCAAAAACAGAGGAAGAAGATCGGCAAAGCAATGCAAGGCGACACTAAGATGGAAATCTCACCTTAGTGCCTATATGATGAATGCCCAGTTAGAAGACTTACAGTGCTTCCCAGCTCTCTCCATGCGGGATGCAAAACATGAATTTATAAACCTATACTATATGCCGACATGCACACGAAAATTGTCCTAAGAAGGCAATTGCTAGCGTGAAGAACCAAATGCTAAAACATACAAAGTGAAACCTAGTAGTCCGGTCTTGGGGGCTGATCGGTGTCCACCACAATGGATCCTGTACGCGCTGTATACGACCCCTCCCGGTGCGGTGGTTTCGACTTAAATGTTTTAACAATTAATTATTTCTAAGTCCAAATGCCAAGACTATAGGTATATGCAATGGTTGTTAGGTGTTTGGCCTTAGATTACACGGTCAAGCAATCATAAAGACTAAGGGCTCATTCCACAAAAGAAAGGAAAAATAAAACAAAACCGAAAAATGACAGGCGATGAAAACGCATCAAAACTGCGGTGAGCCCCCAAGTGAATAGACACTTGGAAATTGGGCCCGAGTGTCCAAAGTCCATGGTACCTGTATTATTACAAATTTATCAAATGTCTCTCTCTCTCACAAAAATTAGAAAACACTAACTATCTCTCTCTCTCTCTCAAGTTTTCCTGCTCTCTCCTGCCGGCTAGGGTAGAATAGCCGACTCCTCCTCCCAAGGCTGCTCAGGATCCCCTAGACGATCCTCCTCGGTCAGTGGTCCCTAGCAAGAAAACAAGAAACGAGTGTCAAACAGTTCAAAACAAATTATACACTAAAATCAAACAATAAAAAATGGCTAAGCAAGTCAGAAGATACAAGTCTACTCTACAAGCTGATGCTCCCTGGCAACGACGCCATTTGAAAAACGACAAGACGAGAGCCGCTAAATAGTGGTCTGACAAATCAGACTCACTGTCGCTGGGGCCACTACTCAAGCCTCCACATTCGTCAACAATTAACCCAATTAATCAAGCAATCAAAAGCAAGGATTAAGATTTATTTTACCCTACTAGAAATGTATAATGGCAAGTAAGTAGGGGTTGAACACAGGAAACAAACGTGTAGAGTGAGCAAACAAGAAGTCAAGGCCTATGTCTAATGAACTACTTAGCCAATATGGATTTTTTTGTGGGTTTTTGATTTTATATTTTTTATTTAATTTTATATTTTTGTATTTTGATTTTAATTTTCTGATTTTATCATTTCTTTTTATATTTTACATTTTTATATTATTTTTTTCTATAGTAGAATATATATATATACACACACACACAATATAAGGAAGAGAGGGATAGAGTATTTATAAAAATAAGGAAAAATGCTCAAAAATCAAGAAATAAAATTATTTTGGTCTTTTTATATTTTTATAATGTTTTTGTGATTTTTAGAGATTTTTCTGAATGTTTTTGGTATTTTTAAAAGTGAAATTACAAGTAAACAGTGAACTAACCTACTGGACGAGACTAAAATGAGGATAAAAATTAGCAAACAGTATCCGAAATTCCTCAAATTAATTTTAAAATAAAGACAATAAACTAAGGAAACTACAGAAACTGAGTTTATATTTTTATGATTTTTCTAGAATCTTTTAGATTTTTATGACATTTTTAGGAGTTTACTAATTTTTAAGGTTTTTGTTTTGAAATTTTTAATGATTTTTGGAATGACACTAAAATATGATAAGACAAGCAAAATACATTTTTTTGGAATTTTTCAAAATGTTTTTATAATTTTTATGGATTTTCTAATGCAAACAGTGCTGAAAATGCATATTTTTTATTTTTAATAATTATGAAAATGCAATAAAAATACAATACAAAAATATGGCGTGAATGAGAAAGCAAATAGGACATATGATAATTTTTTGGTGATTTTTCGGGTTGAAATGATGCGTGAAATAAATACTAGAAACAACAAGAAACTACACTATTGACAAGGGCATATATGCAAATACACAGAAAGTCAGGGGCCTGGTTGCAAATATTACAAAATATTTTAATCAACAATTGAAAGTTTTAGGACTAATACGTAAATACAAAAAGCACAGGGGTTGGATGCAAAATACCCCTCGCTGCGCGCGATCGGACGGCTGATGACGATCCACTTATCCACGTGTCCTGATCTAATGACCGGATGACGCTTCGCACGGACGTCCAAGATTAGATCCCCACGAAGGGATCCGACGGTGGAGAGTCCTGATGATCTGACGGCTCCTGTGCGTTCTGGACGACGCCCCTGATCCAATGGCGGAGAGAGGTCCACGAAGAACACACTCCCCAGCGAGCTTTGACGATTGATTCTGGCCGACACACGGCCTCTCCGGCCCTAGGATCGAGGGCAAAATGATCCTGGGGCCCTTCTGCATTGAACGATGGTCTCAGCAGCGGTTGGGACAACGAGGTGAGGGTAAACAACGGTGGAGACCTGGGAGGTGCTTCCCCAAGTTGTCGAGGCTCCTTCGAGCCTCCTCTTGCGCTCTTTCCTGCAGGGTTAGAAGCACGATAAAAAGTTGGAGCTCGGAGTGCTCTTAGATTGGGGAGTGGAGGCGAAATGTGGGTTGGACGATGAGCTCCGGCGTAAGGCTGAGAGGGAAGCTCTGATAGCTCGATCTGAGCAAGATCGAGGTGGATGGAAGGGGGGAACTGGGCGACGGAGTGATGAGGAAGAATATGGCGGTGATAGGAGGTTGATTCGAGCAATAGGGTGGTCGGGAAGCGGAGGCGGAGCTGAGCTCCGCCGTGGATTCGAAGATGGATTCACGGTGAGAAACGAAACGAGAAGCTAAACTGTCACAAAGCTACGCTACCCTACATATAAGCTACAAGAAAATGCAAAAAGAAAGAAGGAAGGCTCACCGGGGGCGAAGATGGCAACTTCGGGCGGAGCTCCGACGAGGGGCTGGATCGACCTCGATTCCACACCAAATGGCGCATGCCCAAGCTCAAATCGCTTCCTGCTGTCACCAGGAGTGCAAAGGGCCAGGGGTTTACGGACGAAAATGGAGGAAGAGGGATCAAAAAAGGAAAGGAAGTTGGGTGTGGCTTTTGAAGAGCTGACGGTCGGGGCGTGAAGATCGAAGAATGTCATGCGAATCGTGAGTCCACAGACCAAGCTAAACCATGCGCGAGTATCATGGGTAATCGAGCAACAAATATGCATAAGGCGTTGACATGATTTGGTGAAAGAAAACGCCTCGAAAAATTCGAGAAAAAGAGACAAAACTCGTTTCTGACAATGTCCAGACCTCGGTCAGAGAGTTGACCGAGGTCAACCAACGGCGAAATCTGGTTGGTCCACGTGGACCAATTAGAAAAAACCTTGGAAAAAATTGATTTATAAAATCATTTAAAAATAGTAAAAGATTTTATTAATTTTAGGTTATTAAATAAAAAATATTTATAGTTTTATAAATTATTTTATGATAATTTTTATTTATTTTTTCGAGATTAATAATTACAAGTTTCCTTTTATACCATTTATAGGTATCTTTATCTATATATTTAAGTATTTTATTTTTATTTTATATATTTAATTTATTTATTTTTGTTTATTATTTTATAAATTTATAAAACATTTTTATATACTTAAATATATCTTTATTTTATTTTTCTGAAGTGCTTTGTACACTTAATAAAATAGAAATAGTAATTATGTAGGTTTGTATATAGGTATTATACTTAGGTATTTTATATACATATTTTATTTTTGTATTTTGTTTAGGTTTTTATTCCGATTTTAATGTACATATATTATAAATAATATTTACAAAATTATAAAAATATAAATTAGAAAAATAATGAATAAATAATAAAATGAATATTTTAATCTGTACATGTATACAAGTGGGGTCCAAAACTCAACTTTCAAACCGTAACTCCGAAAAATACAAAACCACCTTCAGTAAATAGGTTATTTTAAGCTATATATAATTAAAGATTAGTTTGGTATATTTCGAGTTTTTATTTGCAAGATACAGGTCTGGGAAGTTGGAATTCTGAAATCTTATTTAGATCATATCTTTTCATCTGTACATTATTTTTGTATGAAATCAATTTTGTATTTTTCTATATGAAATTGTCTACAACTTTCATGTGCACAGTTTCTTTATTTTAGGTATAAAAGTGGAACCAAAAATAGGTCCCAAAATGAATAAAGAATGAATTAAAATAAAAGAAATTTTTATAAATTTTTACCCTTATCTCCCCCTACATTATTCCTTGTCGACCTAGTCATCTAGATGCCTAGGTCTTGGGGTTTTGGGTCATAAAATATTTACAATATTTTATTCTTTTTCTTTTCTTTTCTTTATTCTATAATTTTGGATTTAAAAACCGTATTTTATACAATATTTACATACACATGCATGAATGCTAAGATGCATAAATTAAAGATATTTACATGCATTTACTAGGGTTTTTGATGCCAAAATGATAGAATAAAGATGATGAAATGTGGATTCATCAATAACACAACTGGCTAATTTTATCTCTAATTACTAATATTTCTTTATTTATTAGATTTGGAATCCAAAATTTTATATGGAGCTTCAATACTTGAAACTCCAACAAATGATTATTTTTATTTTATCAAGAAAATGACAAAAATATATTAAAAATAAATATTTTATATAATATGGATACTCTAACTTTTACTTAGTTACCTCACTATTTATTGAAAAGCTTCCTAAATCTTAACGGTTACAGTGGAGCATGATAAAAAGGAAAAGTCAGTAATAATATAAGTTGTGGGAATATGGAATGCATACAGATTTAGGCAAACATTATGATGATGACAAAAAGATTAGTAATTAGATAAGGCAGTTGGACAGGAGTCTATAGATAACTTAAAGCATGAAATATAATTCCCCATGATTTTTCTCCCATACTTGTATGGGATATTTATTTATTTATTTGTATAAAAAGGAATATTTGGATATATATCATATATTTTATATATTATCTATATTGTATTGTCAAATTTATGATATCATAATATATTTGTATTTGTCGGATGTGTATATCAATATTTGTATTTGCATTGATATTTGTCAGATGGAAAAATGTCATCCCTTACTTTTATTAAACGGATGCAGATATGAATGAATGCATATATGTTTCTATCATTTTTAATCCTTAAAGGAGATGATATTCTCAAATTTTACGAGAAAAACTATTCAATGTGACTTTGTTGCAGATAAATTGGGTAATCTTGTGCATGACATGAAGAGCGGACACAAATTTGCAAATGTTTTTCATTATATGTTGATTTTCTACTCGTGAATAATGACATAACAATACTAATGAGATAATGAAGAAGTTGAATAAATTTGAGATGAAGGACATGGGAGAAAAATCCTATATTTTGAACAATTCAAATGACATGAGGTTGAGATTTAAGGATATTAAGTCTCATTCAACAAAAATACTTGCATATTGTATTGAGAAGATTTAAAATGCATAATAACACTCTAACATCTACAACATTTGAGATTGGAAAGAGACACAACACATTCAATGTTGGAAAAAGGCAGAAATCTTTAGATGTTTCCATTGATAGGCCTCAAATCATTACAACCCATTTTGCTGAATACAATTAAAGAATCATATTTTGCTCCCTCCATCACAAGGGTAGGAGAAGCCCGCCATCGTACCATACCCTATCAACATGAGGGTATCCTCTATATTTTCTTCTCCAGAAATAGTGAAATCGATCGCCACCATCCGTGGATGTAGCACAATTACGGTTGAACCTTGTAAATCTATGTATTTACGTGTTTGATTGATTATTCATGTTTGTGTGCATATGCTTCCTTTACTCGCAAATGTTTCACATGTACACGTAGTGGGAATTATGATGTATGCAATGATGTGCATTCGATCAGATTTCTAGTAAGCCTAGTAAGCAGATATCATCCTACTGTAAAGGGGATTCTATGATATCGTAAAGGAACAACATATCTAAAGTTGATATATATATATATATATATATATATATATCAAGCTAAATGCATTGAGGTAGCATGATACTCCAATGCATATTTTGGAAGGGATATGGATGATATGAAATCTACATTAGGCTATATTTTCATGTTTCAAGAAACAACTGTTTCTTGAGATAGCAAGAAATATAGATGTGTACTTAAACATACATAGGAGGAAGAATATATTGCATGTAGTATGGCTACTACTCATGTTGTTTGAATTAAACACTTTCTTGAAAACCTCAACCTTGAATGGTCAAAAGACCAAATGAAATGCATTGTGAAAATCAAGCTACAATAATCTTCACCAATAATTAGGGATAATAGTTCTAAGGATAGCATATTGATATCCATTGTGATTATATACAAATTACATAGACAAAACAAGATATTATAGTAACATATATACCTACAGTGGCGTGTAAGTTGATTCTTTAACCAAAGGAATAACAACATATACTAAATCAAACATGTTAGTTTAATATAACTCACGAATGCACGAGTCAAATGAGAGGTGATCGCATACAATAATCCTCATAGAATAAATATTCAAGCATATACTACACAAATATTGTGAGTGTAGGAACACTATCCATTTCGGTCGAGTGGAGCAACTTTTCAAAAGGACTTCGTGGTCAAGCAACCATCGTCCTTGACTGCACAAAGTAGGATCTCAAGGGAGATCACAATTGGTGGAGCAAGGGGCCGGGAAAGGGTAGATGATGTGTGGGCTCACGCCTTATATACACCTCATTGAGGGGAAATGATCATCAATCTAATGTTTAGCACTTGGCACCCCTTCTCAATACCATCTCTCTCTCTCTCTCTCTCCATATCTCATCTTTCAAATAAGATCGGTGATTATCTCTTGAAACATCTGATTTCTAAAATATGATGTATTGTATAAATCTGACAATGAATTATAATTTCTTATATATGTCTAGAATAGTTATATATGTATGTATGTTGTTTTTGGAAAGTATTGGAATGTATCTATTGGTATATGGTATTAAAAAGAAGGCTAAATTGACTCAACAAGGAGAATTTGAGTGAATGAATATCAAGGTAGATACTTGTTGTGATTTTCCTCCCTATGTAATGCACATGTGATAATTACTTTAATTGTCCCTTGTATGTTTTTCTAATCGATAAAGATCATGGAGGAAATTCATGGGAACCCCTTCTATAATATCTTGAAGACTGTGTGCGTACCAATATACTCGCTCCCCACCACTAAAATTATTATACTTTTTTATATGTTTAATATATATGAGCGCAGAAACTAATATTTCTCAGTATGCATAATTAGTTTTCGTTCGAGGCATTATATTATATGCCATTGCATAAGTACTATGAGTAATTTTGACTATTTTTGAAGTGACCTTCTCAAAGGTAGTTTAAAAGTATTACCCGAGAGTTGATCTGCCAAGCTTCCTCGAGGCATGTACTCGTAGACAAGGGCCAAATGTTTCTTATCTCCGCAATAGCCAATTAAAACTATGAGATTCTTATGATTGATAGTTTTCAAAACTTCAACCTGCATTCCAAATGACAATTCACTTAGACAACAAAGTAGCATTAATTCTTATTGTAGTAAAAAAATCCGTTACAAAATTTAAAAAGTTCCATGATAACCGTTAGGAAAAACAACTAAAAAGGAACTGATTTGAGAGGGACAATGACAATGTTATCTTCCAAAGAAAAAGGGAAAAGATAGGAGTATAGACCAAAGTTTGCCACATATAGAAAATGAATCAACCATATTAGTGGCAAAAGTGACAAAGCTTTCTTCCACTATAAGTAGGGTCGGCTACGTGGATTTTCGCTCAAATTTATTTTGAAAGATTCGACTATATTTTACGTTAGTCGACAACCTAATGCAACCTGCATATGGAGGGATTTGAACTTTGCTCTTTTGAGTGGTACGTACATTGTACTACTATCATGTCATTTACGTGGATACAATCAACCATAGTAGTGGCTTAGTAAAAAACAACAAGACAAAAATAACAAAAAATACCGAAGAATTTTCCTTTCTATCTTTCCTTTTGTCGAAGTATGAACAATGTTGATTATACAATGACAAACAATATTCTAAGGATAGGCTTCGATCATTGCAATGAATGACACATTCATGTGTTGTATTGTTACGGACAAATCATCTAACACTTATTATAATTTGTTTTTGTCAAGATTTTTCATTGTCTAATCGTTGCTAATATTAGTAACGATTTTTGCATATTTTAAAGAAGATAATAAAAAATAATTAGTGCTTTTTAAACCGCTTTTAGAATATAGCAAAGAACATTTTATTGATTGGAAAATTTAAGGATTATTATTGTATATATAAGAACAAATGATATAATAATAAATAAATAGATATATACTAATTCTATAGTTGTGAATGTAAACTTTATGTGTTGTGTAAGAACATATATATCATAAGTTGTATATTAAATTCTAACCAGTTACACATGGAACTCTAGTAAGGTAAATATTGGTAGTAAAATTTTTATATTGTTGCTCACCTATTTAAAATTTTTATTAAATGGCCGATCGAGGATCTGACAGTGATGGCGCAACTCAATCTAATGACAGCTGCTTGCCTGGAGCGCATCTCTTGATATAAGGGTCATGACGTGACCTAGAAGAACAAGCTTTAAACCTCATCTGAGCGAGGTTCGATTGACTAGAGCTCCGTCCTCTAACCACCCGATTGGATTCCAAGGGGCTCAAAACAATCCTTGATTGGATCCACATCCACTAAGTCATTCAAAAGGGTCCATACCCCATTAGTGGGAGCATGGAGCTCGGTTAAATACTGAAGCACTTGGAGCACCTGCTCCTGAACAAAATCCACCTAAAAAGAGGCTCTCAGCCCTAGGTTCTTGCACGTTTATATGGAGAATAGGAATATGACATAACATGGGGTGTTATCATGTGGAAATGGTGAGGGATGCATTAAGATGGAGGTATCAGGTAGGGGTGGCACATGGGGAGACCATGATACCTCATCCATGGCTGATTAGAGTGAGTGGACTAGCTAGCGAGGTGGAGAAGTGAAATCGGAAAGTGATGGTGATTGTCTGGAAGGTTGAAATTGGGGAGACAATGGCTGAACAACGGCCGGAGCACTAGGGCTCCGAAATACGCTAAATCTAAAGATTATGCTACAACAGGAATTAAATGCATAAGTAAAGACAGAAATGAAATGACGATGACAAAATATACCTAGGAAGTAAGTAAATAATAACTCATACCTAGCTAGAAGTCAAGGAGCAGAACCTCCATCGTAAGAGCTCCATCGAAATTTGGATCTCTTCAATCACACCCATATTGCGCTGCAAATCCATCAGGGAGTGACCTGCCACCAAGCTCAACCTATCTATAATGGGATATGAAGGTTCAAGATTCAAAGGAAGGATCAAATCCTAGAAAATGGGACGAAGGTCCTTATTTAGTGCAATGAGTAGTTCAAAATCAAGGGTTTTTGAGTAGATCGATACTCGATTGGACAAGGCAATGTCTTGGCATTGAAGATGCATGTAATAGGTGACATTTCATGAAGAAATCAACACTCCTAGGATAGTGTATCAAGCGAGAAAAATCAATGAAAAGAGGTTGTTAGCGTCCGAAAGATGCAGACCTAGGGAGGGAGAACAATTTGCCCGAGGTCCACAGTCCTTGCACTCCTATTGGTTCACATCGAGGAAAAAAGGACAAAATAGAAAGAAAAATAAGACATAATTAAAAATAAAATAGTAAATAAATTCATTAAATTAAAGTCAAAACACATATGTATTTTATTATTATATTTACATATTTTATAAATTTAAAACTTATTTAATTACATATTCAAAATTTAATGTATTTTTGTAATTATATTTTTTTACTTTAAAAATACATGCATATATTATATATGTATAGTTTACCTATATATTGAAGTACATTATTTATTTTAATGAATTTTCATGGTTTTATTCAATGTTTATTATTAAGATATGTTTTGTGTAATATTAACAAATATATAAAAATACGAAGAAGCTAAGAATAAAAATAATAATTACTATAAACATGTATATACTACCATAAGGATCAAAAATCCAACTTTTGCATCTCAAAGTGAAAATTATCGAACCACCTTCATTAAATAATATGAATAATAAGGGTGAGTATGATCAATTTCAAGTCTGTATGGAGTAGATATAAGTCTGAGAAGTTTTCTTTGAGACTTTTTGTTCTGAGTTTCTCAGGTACACTGTATTATTTTAATGTAAAATACTTTTTGTATTTCCTTTGTATTTTTATGTACAATTTTCATATTGAGGGTTTATTGCTTTGGGTTATGAAAATAAGAAAATAAAATATGATCCAAAAGGCTAATTATTGACAAAAAAAGAACTAGGGTTTTATTAAGTGTTTTTTGTAAAATTGATTGCACTTCTCTCCCTACTTTATTCCTTGTCGATTAAGTCATCACGATGTCTGGGTCTCAGGGTCTAAGGTCATTCAGTGTCTTTGACACTTCATTTTCTTTCTTTTTTCCTTTATTCTTTTATTTTGAAATTAAATATCCATATTTATACAGTATTTATTAGTCATAAATTAATATTAATTTATACAAATAATGATTTATACATGCATTTAGCTATAGATTTAAGGCCAAAAATGAAATAACAAAGGCGATGAAGTGGAGATTGATCAAATACAAAGATGAAAAAACCACAAATAGAACTTAAATGATCAATATATCTTCCATATGAAATAAAAATTCATCAAATTCACCTTTATTATTCATAAAATTAATTTATCTATCTAATGAAGATTTTTCACTAAAAATTAAATTAAGATATAAAAGTTGGCTTTTTTGGGTCCCATTATACTATATACATATACATATTACCCATCTTATTTATTATTTATATTTTTATTCTTTTCGTACTTTGAACTAATTGTAAATATTTTTAAATCATATTAAAATTACTAACACAAATTAAAGGAAATATAAATATTAAAATAAAAAATTGATATAAATATGTATACTTCACCTATAATTTATATACATATATTTATTTAAGTATATAGACAAAACCACAAAAATACAATAAAAATATAAAGATGTGCGTTTAATCATACTTTACATATATAAAATACAACTACGTGGTATTTTATAGAAAAATAAAATAAAAATATAAAATACAAAAATACATGCAAATATACCTATGTATATAACACTTAATTTTTATACACTAATATAAAAGTGATATAAATTAATAAAAACCACCTAAAATAGGTTATTAAATTAGGAACAACATTTATGTTTTGTATTTTAAGTAATAAAATATTTTACTTTTTTATTTCAAAATTTTCTATTTTATTTCCCTATTTTGTCATATTAGGCAGACGTAGACCAATGAGGAGCGGGTTTGTGTTGACCTGGGTCAACTTACCCGCCCCCTCTTGGACCAATCTGTTCTATGTTTTCTCCCATTTTGCCAAATTTTCTCGCTCAATTTAGATCTCTCTTGCCCTCGGTTCATTCTTTTGTTTCTTTACTTACCTCTAATCTTTCACGCAAACCAAGGACTTGCACCAGTCAACCCTACATGCAATAAAAAACCCTAGATTAACATGACTCCTCGAGCAGCTTTGTATATAAGATCTCATCCACCATTTTTTAACTTCAATCTTTCCAATCCAACTTTTCTCCCAAATAATCACTGTTGGAGCTTTCCCTTCATGATAGGAAGTCGAGTCTCCTGATTGGCAGTGTGGTGGAATGATGGAGGAGGTGATTCAACCATTGCCGGAGACCTCTGCTGGTGATTCTACTCCCAGGGTTCTCAAGTAGGTGAGCTTGTTATTTCATTTGTTTTTTAGATTCCTAAGAGTAGCAGTAGTCAAGGTTCGCACTTTATTTCACTTTATTTAGTACATTTCAAAGTAAAATCCAAGATCATAGTTTGCTAGAGCTTCGAGCTCCAGTCTCTATTCACTCAACTTCTGATTGTTGACTGATCAGCTGACCACCTATACACCTTTATCTATTCATCCTCTATCATTTTGGCCCATCCTCCGCCCCTGGTCTTGCACAGATCAGGAGATCGGTGCTTGATCACCGCCTTTCGTCGGAGCACCTCCTTCCCTTCATTCCAACCCACCTTTCTATCCACCATCGAGTTGAGGAGCTTCTCCCATGATCCTGTAGCTGTTTATGCAGGAAGTGACCCCACTTGAGCATCGAATCTACTCGGTCAAGTAGCTTTAGGTGCCCAGACTTCCTTCGACCATCCAGAGCCCCTCTAGTGAGGTGCAGATCTTTTTGAATCATCTCCCCGCCGCAGAATTACCTTGACAAACCTAAGAATGCACTAGCTAATACATGAGAATTAATTGATGATGGTTGGTGAAAGCAAATTCTAATTAATCAAAATGACCACTTAATTAATGTTTAATTAAATGTGAAATAAATCAAATTTATTTTATTTGAACATGCCTATGGTCTAACTTAGGGAGGCCATTATCTCTTTAGGATGATTTTCAGATTATGAAGATGCTAGATTTTTGAGGAGAATTTTTAGCAAATATTTTATGTTAATAAGGATGAACTGCAAATGCAGAATGCCAATTTTTAAGTTAAAATAGCCTATGATAGAAAATATAAATTAATAATCAAATAAGCTCAAAAAATCTAGAAGGTTATTTTCCTTAATTGTTTTTGCAAATGACAAATCCATAACACATTTTTGTATTTTTATGGGTTAATGAGCATGCATGAAAAATAAACGCTTTTATGGATTTTTCTACAATTATTCATGAAAATAAAATGTAAAAATTATGAAAATTTGGTCGTAAGTTAAAATGATGAAATTGACCTGCTATATTTATTTGTAAATTTTAGATACAAAATGAATTTTTTATGAATTAGCCAATGCATATGGAGTGATTTTCAATAAATTAATTCTAATAAATAGAAAACCTGATTAATTTTTAGAAATAAAAATTTCCCCAGATGTATCTAATCATGATCCATCCAAGAATAAGTATAACTCCAAAAAATATTAAGTTTTAAAATAATTAAAAATCAATTACCTCAATCACAACATAATTTATTTTAACCTAAATATGCGTGCAAATGAAGTAATTTTTGGGCACATGTCAGAACATAACTAATTTATATGTAAAGTGAATTTTAGGGAATTTTCGGAGCAAAAGGTGATTTACTATAAATTTCCAATCACAAATAGAGTAAAATATGGAATTTCACCACAATAAATAATATAAATCAAATAATTCACATAAAAATCACATTGATAATCCACAAGATAGAAAATTAAATGTTTGAAAATATACAATTTTCGAAATTAAAACAAAATGCCACATGATGATATGAAATGAAGTCCAAACAAGAGGGTCTATGTGTAATTCAGGAAATTAAATTAATAAAAAAATATGATTCATTGGGACCTAAATGTAATTACCAAGACTGCATGGGTTTATACAATTTTCCTGACATGCACATACATGTGTGCATTTCTGGTCGGTGGGACCTAAATGCAATTCATTCTTGCTCTCAGTGAGTTTCGAGTGAAAAGGTAATAGCTCTGCCCTTCCTCCATTATAGCGAGAAAGGAGGAGTAGACCTACGAGATCAGGACTGACGTGAAGCTTTGAGCTCCATCGTACCTGAGCCCTCACTTCTGCTAGGCATCTAGGCAACAATCACAATGCTCCGTCGAGATTCGTCTCCATGCAATCTTCCAAGACCACCTCCATCATCGATTGCCTTTGATTCATGTTAGAATCGTTAGAAATCTTCTCTTCCTCCTCCTTTAGATTCTCTTCTTCTCATGTGCTTGTACTCTTAATCCTCTTGACCTCTGATTTGAATTTAAATTCACCTCTGATCTTTGATTCAGATCACATTCGAATTCCCTCCAATGCTAATCTATCTCATAGATCTAATCACCTCTGATAACACACGATTATTGGAGTTTGAGCGTCGATCTATCACCATTGGAAGTTCTCTACATTCTCCTTCTTTTCGTACAGTTTGGTACTGAGGCTCTATCCTCGAGTCGAGTATGATTTGTATGTATAGGTTCTGATTGGGGAGCACGACAACTAGGAGCTCCTCCGAGATCCAAGCCCATGCATCGACACTCATCCTCCGTCATCCTTCATCTAGGATTAACGAGGCTTCTGTTGATCCTTGATCACTTGGAGATAGATTAGCATTCATGTTAGTGATCCACCAACCGGAGATTCATACCGAGAGCGAGGAGAAGCACTTTCTATCATCTCCATCGACATTGGGATATGAAGCTCTATCTATGTAAGCATCATCAATGATCTGACCAACAGACATCTGACGTACGCCTTCATCATTAGAGGTCATCGAGAGCACCTACGACATCTGAGAGATCCTTACCGAGCAATTTCATCTTGAGGTTAATTCATCTAGAGATCTTCGTCGATAGATGATATCCACTTGCATATGAGCATCAAATCACCGCCTCGAAGCTTCATCTCGCACCACATGTGATCTGAGATCAAGTTTGAGAACATCTGCTCGCCGATGTGTTTGAGATTTGGGGAAGAAAATTGCCTATTATAGAATCAATGCCAACCTTACGATTAAGGGCTTTGATCGCACGGTCGTCGCAATGCTACGTGGAGGCCTTCTGCACTGCACCACGCCACTGCTTTAGCTTCGGACATGACCAACATGTGACGCTAACTTTATTTTTTGTGAACATTACATCTAAGTCCATGGACTTTGTAAAATTACGAATAGATCCTCTGCAGCAACTGACACGTGCTTCGACACATGCATTCTTGGTGCTTTTATAATTTTTACCACATGTATTTTATATTTTCACACAGACCCAGAAAACTTTTAGACATTTACTTTTTAGTATCTGTTAATAGAATAAAAATATAACACAATAAAATTTATTAAAGAATTAAATAAAATAATAAAAATGAAATAAACATAAACTAGATACAATACAATAGTATTTTTGAAAAATAAAACTATTTTATACTTTTAATAAATAAATTAATCAATAAAAATACATAAACAATAAAGTTCACAAAAATATAAAAACACTTTTAAAAAGCCTAGGAAAATTCTGTACAGTATATTTTACTATACTTTACATATAAAATCAAAAAATAAAATAAAAATTGAATAATAAAATGAATAAAAATACATAAAAATTAAATAAATCACAACTAATTCATTACAAATAACAAAAATATGTATAATACATTGTTGGAAAGGTGATGTTTCATAGTATATGTTATTTTACTATTTTTCAATACCCTATTTTCAATAAAAACTTAGTTTTTAACCTTAAATATATTTCAAAACCCATAAAATTCTAAAAACCACTTTAAAACTCATAAATAGTAACAAAATTACAAAATATAAAAATCACAAAATAAAATCAAATAAAATATAAAACTCAAACCAATTTTACTTCATTTATATGTATATAAAATCAAAAAAAATATAAATTTCACAAACTCAACTAAAAATTCATAAAACTTCCTTAAAAATTAATAACAAGCAAGGAACTTTCTTACCTTCTAGTCACTCCATTTTCACCTTAGTTTATATAGTTTGCCTCCTTGAGTTCGACACTCCTATACTTTACCGTATACATTAATTTTAGAGTAAAAACAAAACAAATTTGCTTTATGTGATTTTCACCTTGTCGACACAACGATGGTTGTATCCGTTTTAGCTTTTTTGGATATTTTTGAAGGAGTCAGTGAATTGAATGGATTACACGAATTTATACAAATTATGTACATATTTACAAAGAAATTTATACATAATATATATAAGGTTTACTTAAGAATTTTATTAAATATGACTTTTATATACAAGTATTTTACAACATATTTTATCTACAATTTTTTAAAGCTCTTCTTATAACTCATAGTTACTTTTTTATCAAATTTTAAAAATCCAAAATATAAACCCATAGTTTTAGAGCAATATTATTAAAAATACAGTTAATACGAGTTATGCTAAAGTGTATATAACATATATATGACACCTCCTATATTTAGCTTGAACTATATCCTCATAGTGATCAAAAAGCAACAAAGGAAGACATAACTCGGGCTAAGGATAGATTGGAAAAACGAATACTATACTATGATGACAAAAAGAATAACGAATAAGACTCGAGGAAGGGTGATGAGCGGCTACCGACCAGGGTTAAGTATGAAAAATAAGCAAGGGTCGTTGTGACACCAATTGTCACGACCCCGATTCCTGGGCCGTAGGATCCTCCCATATCCATATCGGGTTACTCAACAATAATTTATTCATAAATCACAACTAACATTCAGAAACAGACTGCAAATAAAATACTCAGAAGAAAGTATTTCAACACTTTTCCATTCACAAAATAAAGTTAAGATGATACACTGTCCCACTATTTACATGTACATCAGCTTGAAAGGAAAATATACAAAAGATTACTAACTACCTTAAAGAGTAAAGCTACTGTGGCTGGCTGGATGTCTAGTATGTAAGTTGGATGAATTTTTAAAGTCCTTGCGATGGCTCACTGACACCTGTTGGATTTTCCATAAATCATAGGATAAAAATTAGCGAATGCTAAGTAACGAAGAAGTGAAAAGCAAACAAATTGTGTAATTTTGCAAAACTTGTTATCACAAAAGATTTCATTCTTTCTTGTTAATTTAAGTCATATTCCTTTCTATTCCACGTCAGGGATTAGTCCAGGGGAACCCCACCCTTCTAGGACTTCTAGAACATAAAATCAAGACTTTTTATAATCTAGTTTGAAAACCCAACAACAAAAGGAAGGATTTCGTTACCTAATCGAGCTCTCTCTCATGTATGCAAGGCTTTATCGTGTTTCATTTTTAGAAAGGCTATTTTAAGGCTCCTGAAAAGATCGAATTTCGTTTTCGTATAAAAAACGCTAAGAACGTGTCAAGAACACGAAGAACGAACGAAGAATGCGAAGAACACGAAGAACACGGAGAACGCCAAGAACATATTTTCTCTTAAAATTTGGGCAGAGTTTCCCCTTATATCGGGACATATTTCTCGGAAAATTTTGACAGAGTTTCCCCTTATATCGAGACATATTTCAAAATAAAAACGAAAAGAATTTCCTCTATAAAATCAATCGAGAGGAAAATAACAACGAAACTGAAAGAATATACTCAAACAACAAGAGAAGAAGAATCGGTAGACACCACGCATCTTAGGTGAGTGAATGTGTGACGAATCATAAGGTCACTGACGTGCATAGCCGCCCGCACTTAAGTACGGTATTACACAGATTTCTCCATCAAAATAATTATAAAAGCATAATAGAAAGAATAGAAACATAAACGATGGAGAATCGGTAGATACCACACGTCTTAGATGAGTGAACGTGTGACGAATCACACGGTCACTGGCGTGCATAGCCGCCCGCACCTAAGTAGGGTGTTACACCGATTTTTCCTCGAACCACAACAGGAAAACGAATCGAAAAGAAAGATGAATCAAGAACAAAACTTGGAAGAACAAGAGGATGAATTGAAAGCCTAGCTTATGAAGCAAACTAGGAGAGGATCATACATTTCTCCTCCTCGTTCTCCCGACAGTGCTTTGCTAGCGCTCCTCCCTCGCCTCCCACTCCTCCTCCCAACCTCTCGACCTTAGCCCTTGGGGTGGTAGTGGTAGTGGAAGTCGTAGAGAATGAATGGGTAGGGGGGTCTATTTATAGGCCCTAGAAAACCACTAACCATGGTTAGAAAACCATGGTTTAGACCTTAACCATGGTTTAGTGGCCCATGGTTTTGGCCCATGATTTTAGCCAAAACTTATCCCAAACTTGGAGCTTAAGTTAGAACATTCTAGATGATTCTAGATTCACTAATGACACTTTATTAACACTAATCGTGATTAACTTTCACAAATCGTGATTTAACTTTCGCAGCTTACACTTATAGTGTTTACAATGATCATTAACGGTTTTCAATACGTCATTAGTTTCTTTAATCATGTTTAATTAGTCATAGTCATTATGGATTAATGACATCTTAGCCTTCCTTACTTCTCTTTCTTCCGAAAATCATAACAATTCGAAACGAAGTCCGATTCACACGAAACAAATTTCGTTGGTTTTCTCTTGACGAGCCGTATCTTATTATATAGGATCCGAGATATGCCAAGTTTAAGGCTTTACAATTATAACAACCTTAAAGAAAGTCTCATCCTCGATACTAGAAATGCAGGCATAACAACCTTAAAGAGGATTGAAATCATAACAACCTTAAAGAGGATGGACGTCCTTTCATTTATAAAGAACATATGCATAATACATAGTGTTATCATTCAAACAAGTACGGGTATTTCTCTCTCATTTCTGCCTCAGGTTCACATGTGGCTTCTTCAAACTCTTGGTTCCGCCACAATACTTTAACTAGAGGCACCTCTTTGTTTCTCAACTTCTTGGTATCCCTTTCAAGTATTTGCACAGGTATCTCTTGGTATGTCAAGTCTGTCTCAACATGTAAATCATCATAACTTATCTTATGCTCTAGATCCCTAACGTACTTTCTCAGATTTGATATATAAAATACATCATGTATTGCTGAAAGATGTAGAGGAAGCGCAAGTCTATAGGCAACTTTTCCAATCCGTTGAATAATTTCTAAGGGACCCACGAACCTGAGTGTTAACTTCCCACGCAAGCCAAACCTCTGAACACCCTTCATAAGTGATAATTTGAGAAATACAAAGTCATCTACCTCAAATTCAAGGTCTCTTCGCCTGGTATTACTATAACTTTTCTAGCGACTCTGGGCAGTTAATAGTCTTTTTCTATCAAGCTCTACAACTTCCTGTGTCTCCAGAAGTCTATCTGAATCATAAAGGTTCTTTATTCTGACCTCTTGCCAACATTAAGGAGTAGTACACCTTCGTCCATGTAGTGCTTCAAATGGTGCCATGCCAATACTTGTATGGTAACTATTATTGTAGGTGAATTCTGCAAGAGGCAAATGTTTAATCCATGATCCCTTCCATTCTAAGGCACATGCTCGTAGCATATCCTCTAGTGTCTGAATCGTACGTTCTGACTGTCCGTCTGTTTGTGGATGATATGATGTGATTAAGCATAATCGTGTACCTAAGGCTTTCATGAAGTTCTCCTAATAGTGTGAGGTGAATCGTGAATCTCGATCGAAAACTACTTCCTTTGGGATACCATGGAGGCAAATCACATGTATAATATATAACTCAACAAGCTGATATGGAGTGAAAGATAAGCTTATCGGAATAAAGTGTGCTACCTTCATTAGACGATCTATTATAACCCATATACTATCTTTACTACCAGTCGTCTGAGGTAAGCCAATAGCGAAATCTATGGAAATACTTTCCCATTTCCATTCAGGTATAAGGAGGGGTTGCAATAATCCCGGTGGATTTTAGTGTGAAGCCTTTACCTGCTGGCAAGTGAAACATGAATTCACAAACCCAGCAACATATTTCTTCATTCCCGACCACCAAAAGTATGAATGAAGATCCTTATACATCTTTGTAATTCCTGGATGAGTAGATAATATTGAGCAGTGCGCTTATTGTAAGATGTCTTTTCTTAGTTCAGGTGAATTTGGTACACAAACTCTGTGATGGTTATACAATAACCCATCTTGTATTTGTAATTCCTCTATCTCATTCTTCTCAAGTTGTTTTCTCAAGTCTTTAAGGACTGGATCATCCTCCTGTCATTTCTTTATTCTATCCCAGATCCATGGTTTGTATTGGTGAGGAATAGTTATAGTATCATCACTACTATCAAATGGTTTCCATTCACTTAACGTTGATAGTAAACCCCAGAAGTGGATAACACTTACCAACCCAGGTGAATAAGTTCTTCTGCTAAGGGCATCTGCTACGACGTTTCCCTTACCAGGGTGGTAGGAGATAGTGCAATCATAGTCTTTCAACAACTCTAGACACCGTCTCTGTCTCATGTTTAGTTCCTTATGATAAAATAGATATTTCAAGCTTTTATGATCAGTGAAGATTTCAAAAGTAATACCATAAAGGTAATGTCTCCATATCTTTAAAGCGAAAACTACAGCAGCTAATTCAAGGTCACGTGTTGGATAGTTCTTTTCATGTGTCCTGAGCTGTCGTGATGCATACGCAACTACCTTACCATGTTGCATAAGAACTGCCCCAAGTCCTTCTTTAGACGCATCAGTGTACTTTGTGAATCATTCACTCCCAGAGGGTAAAGTAAGGATTGATGCAGATGTTAGGTGATGACCTAAAAAATCTCAAGCAACTAAGGTGGAAAAATATAAACAAAGGTCATTGCGACCTCAGTCGCTCAAGAGATCAAACGGACAATCAAGAAAAATGAAGTTCAGACCACCAAAATCAGAGAAAAATCAAATAAAATCGATAGCGGTCCTGGCTATTAGATTAGCCTGGTATAATGACTAGGGTCGGACTCAGGGAGCACGTGATGGCCTCGCGGCCTATGAAGTAGTCTAAAAAAGAATTAAAAATAAAAGACAAGTGTTTTTTTGTGGATTTTTAATTGTTTTTAATTTTTTTAGATTTTTAACTAATTAAGAAAATAAAGAAATCAAGGAAATAAGCCTACTCAAACAATTATTTAATGCATCAAAAATTACTCAAAAATTCAAATAAAAATGTTTTTACGTATTTTATGATTTTTACTACTTTTGGTTAATTTTTGGTATTTTTCTGATTTTTATTTAATTTTCTAAAAATCAAACAATGCAAGAAAATGAAGGTACTGTCCAGCCGAGATTGGGGGACTTAGATAAAATATCTAAAAGCCCCTAATAAGTCTGGAGGTAATTTTCTGTAAATAGAAAGAAACAAGGAAAATTTAGGCAACACAATTATTATTTTTGGGTTTTTATATTATTTATTAGAAATTTTATGAGGATTTTAGTGTTTTGTAATTTTTATGAGTTTTATCTAATGAAAAATGACAAAAATTGGTCCTAAAATCAAACAAGCCAAAAGACACAGTAGCTAATTTTTTTTATAATTTTTAGATGAGTTTTAATATTTTTTGTGATTTTTCAAGTCAGGCAGTGAAGAAAATACGTGTTTTCGGATTTTTTAAAAAGCATTAAAGAAAATGCGTGTTTTTGGATTTTGTATAAATAGTAAATGAAATAAAAAATGTCCCCAAAAATTCTAGAAAATTTTACAACATGGCAGGAGCCATGTGTTCAATTTTCATTGAATTTGGAGTGAGTTTGATATTTTATTAAAATCAAACACAAGGGCACAGTACACAGGGACCTCAATGCAATTAAAATAAGTTCCAGGGGGTCTGGTGCAAAATTTCCAAGGTTGCACGCGCGAGGCACGTGACCTGGGCACTCAGGGACCTATTTGCAAACAAAATAAGGTTCTGGGACTAATTGGTAACAGGTACCAAAAGTCCGAGGGCCTTACTGTAAATTACCCACAAATAAACGCACATGCATAAATAACTCACGCACAGGGGTATAATTGTTATTATCTAAAAAGATTCATTCATTAAGTAGCATCCCAGAACTACAAGGCGAATCATGCAAATAGCCAACTACACACGTGTCGATGCACGTGACATACTACACACAGGGGCATACATGCAATAAGCAGACAAGATAGGGTCCAACATGCAAAAGTACCAACGTAAATAAAATGAACAAATATTTACAGGACTAAAACGAAACTACACTAAAGATAAGGGCCTAAGGGATAAATTACCCTTTATTAAGTAGGCCGTCGGATGGACGCCACGTGTGCTGATGGATGGCTGGGAAGGGGTGGCGCCCAACAAAGGAAGCCTTCATCCTGATCGAGCGGCGGTGGTCTCGCCACGTGTGAAATCGGATGGCTCTGGTGCGACGTGGGAAAACCTCTCTGATCGGACGGTGCAGATCAACCCTCCAAGGATCGACGATGAAGGCTGCTCCTCGAACGGACGGTGGAGATTGAAACTGGAGCTGGAGGCTGATCTAACGGTGCCTGAAGGTCCTGGAGGAACAGGTGGCCGGCAAACTTCGCCGGCCCAGTACGCGCGCTCCGAGCCTTCGTGGGGGCTTCTGATGATCGAGGGAGCTTCGCCTTAGCCTCAAGCGTCTGTGGGACGTCTCCGATGAATCAACGGAACTCCGGAGAGCTCTGTCGACTCCAGTGGAGGGGAAGCTCCGGTTGTCAAGTAGGAGGGCCTCAGACAGCCCTCGATTGACCTGCAAAACGCAACCAAAGAGCTCCTGGGTCGAGGGCAAATTGCCTCGACCCCGTTAGCGGTGGTGCAAGTGGACGGTGCGGTGGTACGGGCGAACTCCGGCGATGCGACGGCGAAGGAGTTCGAACCTCAGCTCCTGTGCGAGCTGGGTTGAACGGAGGGGCGGAGAACGTGCGTGAAGGATAGGCGAAAGTGATGATACGGTCCGATGATCTAAGCGAAGGAGAAAGTGGCCGGAATCGATGGTGAACGGAAATGGGTCGATTTGGGTGAAACTAGAAATTAACGAACAGGAGAAGAAACGAGGGCTACCTGGGTGAAGGAATCGACTGGGGATGAGCTGCTAGTGCTCTGGGTCCTTGCCTCGCGGGACGTCGTTGCCCGAGGCTCAAGCTCCTGCTCTAAGCGGAGCACGGCGACGCTAGCTCGCTGGATCAATGGTTCGAGCACCCTCTGCCTCGCTGCAACACCACTGGGGCGAGCTGTCACCCTCGCGAGGACGATGGAGGTCACTGGGTGGAGGAATGACTAGCCAAAGATGGGGAAATCGTGCGGTGGAGCTCGGGATTTATACTCCCAGGGGTCCGGCTAGGTTTGATCGGGTAGGGCTGCTCAGAGCGCGGACCCCGAGGCGGGTGTGTCGGCGAGGGTCTCGGATGCACAAAGAAAGAATGGGACCCGGGGTTTAGGAGAATGGGTCTCGGATCACGCGAGGAAAATTTGGAGAAACGCGGGTCAGGCGCGAGATCCGCAGGGGTTTGGTCCGCGGGGAAGAGTTGACCGGGGGACAACAAACCCCCGTGGACCAATCAGAATCAGCCACGTCAAAAATATTTAAAAATTCAATTAAAAATAAAAAATGGCTGAATTATTAAAAACTTAAAACATGAAATATTTTTGTTTTAATTTTTTCTATTTTTTGGTGATTTTAATTAATTTTTCAAAATAAAAATAGGGAATGTACATAGTAGGGATATGTATAATATAGGATTTTTATTTTTTTGATTTTTAATTAGTTATTTTTGTGCATTTTTATTCCTATTTTATATTTTATTTATTTATAGTATAAAATTAGGAATAAAATGGTATTTTTATTTTTTTTATTATTTATACACAAGGGTGAAATAAATAGGTATATACATCAATGTACATGGTATATTTACAATATTATTTTTGGTTTTTAATTTTGTTCTTTTTATTTCATTTTTGTTTTTATGGTTTTTATTTTATTTATTGACAACATAAAAGATAGAATATTTACAAAATTTTTGGAATTTTAATTTATTTATTTATATGGTGAAATAAATATAGGAGTGGTTGTATGTACACGATGAATATGTACAAAAGGATGTTTTTGTTTTCTTTTTAATTTTTCTATTTTTGTTTTGATTTTTATAATTATAAATATATATACAATATATATACAAGCCTTTTTTATTATATATTTTTTTAGAGGAAAATATATTTATTTATTTATAGGTCTATTTACACACATGAGCCCCTATCTCCCTCTACTTTGGTTTTTATGCGGTCAGGCCCATGTTGAGCCCTCCCTTGGGATTTAGTTGCTCAATATTTATTCTAAACATTTCCTCTTTTTATTTTTAATCTTTATTCTTTTAGTTTTGCACAAAAACATGCTAATTATTACATTTTACACAATTATTTGTATTTACAAGTGTCTACATGCATTTGCAAAGGTTTTTGTAGCTAAAATATAAGAATAAAGAGTGATGAATGGGTATTCATCACCCCCTATATTTAACTTTGCTAGTCCACTAGCAAACACTTATTTGAAAAAGAAGTGAAAAAGAAAGAAAAAGAAAAAGAAAAAGAGAAGAATGTACATGGATCAAGGTTGATTATTAAACTTACCTTTATTAAATTGAATTATGGAGCTCGATCAGATCTTTGGATTATTAATGTGTCGGAACCTTATTTGGACTTAAGCTTAAAACTTAACAGCCTCTAAGTTCCACCAATCTATGGTCAAGACTCCTTAATAAACCAGATCAGGACAAGTCTACGTACACAAACTCTAATGACCATGAATCTTTCCATGCAGTGTAAGTGATATGTAGCTCCCCACCTCAGAAGTAACAAAGAAACAACCTCCCCCAACCTGGTAACTCTAATGCCTCGGTCTAGCAACTCTTTCCTCGAGAAGCGGGGTATTCCCTTCTAAGTTCAAGTGCAACCGGCTCAAGAAGAGGGGGAATAAGAGGTATAGACTTTTGGGAGCTCAACCGGTGTAGCTAAGTCTCCCGCTGCAAGCTTCATGAGATGTAACATGGATTCCATAAGCTTTTGCTTTATTTGACTATATACACTCCGGTGGGGTTATTAAATTTCAATCCGACCCACCACTTTTTTGGAGTTCTTTTTGCATTTTTTTTCAAGTGCATCTGTACAACATATCTACATGGTGCAGCATATATACAAGAAATTTTCCTCTTGAGCCAGTAGACTATCCCTCTTTTGAAGCTTTATTGCAACCCACGGCTTCTGTCTTTAGACTTCATCACCACTAGACCAAGTTGAGACGCACTTCCTTCACTAGAAGAAGAAGAAGAGAGGTTCCGCCTAGAAGTACTACCATCATATGCTACCCCAAGCCAAAGGAAACTGCCTCCTCACCACCTCATTCGTGGAGAGCTATGTGTAAAGTGCTGGTGCAAGTCAAGCCATTGTCTCTAAGAGTCATGCGTGTGTTATTAAGTGCTCTACTTAGGCTCATCAAGATGACATATGCTCATAGCCTAGTGGACTCAAAGAATTAAGTCCTTATGGACCTGAAAAGCCTTAACCCTAAGCCCTATAAGGTTCCTCTTAGAATTAGGTGGATTAAGATCTTAATCAAGCTCCATTTCCCAATTTAATTCCAGGCTTAGTTTAAATGTCAACTATCATCCAGGAAAACTATATACATATATACAAAGATGCTATTTACACATATTTACAATCGTGCAAAATTTTTGAGAAATGTTTTGAAATCATGAATGGATGAATGCATGAAGTGCAAGTTTTGCAAAAGTATTCACACATTTACACAAGATTTTTGCAAACTTTTGATTTTCAAAACATTTTGGAAAAATTTTGTACTATATACATAATTTTGATAAGAAAATATTTACACAAGCTTTTACACAAAAGATTTTTGAAAACATTTTTACAAAAATAGTTTGTATACTAGCTATGTATGTGCAATAAAAGAATGATTATTTACAGGAATTTTTTTTTAATTTTTGTGATTTTTTAGGGTTTTTAGCCATTTTATTTATTTACGCACTCACACAAAGTACGAGTTATGGCTAAAGTATATATGAAATATATACACACCCCCCTATACTTAGCTCGAACGATGTCCTCAGAGTCAAGAGCGATGAAGAAGACATAACTCGTGCTTAGTATAGGGAAGTGAAAAGGAATGGCTATATACAGGGATGAATCAAAGAATAGAATGAGGAGAACTCGGTGGTTTCCCCCTATACTTAGGATCCAAAAATCCTAAGTATAGCAAGCTGTACATGAGGGGAAATCCGAGTGAAGGATGTACAAAATCTACCCCCTATACTTAGGGTAAAATATCCCTAAGTATAGGTAGCAAAACAGGGGTAGAAAGAATGAAAAGAATACCCGAAGGTCCGACATCCCCCCTATACTTAGGGTAAAGTACGCCCTAAGTATAGCAAAATCATAAGATGAGAAAAGGGATGTGGGACTAAAGAATAGAGTGATATGGACAACTGGATCTATACAGGTCGGAAGAATAGTGATAATCAAGCGTGAGATGCAATAGATGTGAGTCAAGAGACCACATCTCACGCAAAATGAATGGGGGCAACATCAACGACCCACGGCTCATGATCTAGAAATGGCTTGAGCCGCTGGCCGTTCATCCGAAAGGTACTCTCAGAAGACAACTCAGATATATCAATGCTACCGTTGTCGTGTACCTTTCTCACCAAGTAGGGTCCCTTCCACTTGCTCTGCAGCTTCCCTGGAAATAGACGAAGCCTAGCATCAAACAACCATACTCACTGTCCAGGCTCAAAATGCTTGTGGCGGATATGAGAATCATGCCACTCTTTCACTCTCTCCTTATAATGTAGGCTGTTTGAGAAGGCGATATCTCTAAGCTCCTCGAAGGCTGCTAACTCTGCCCTCCTCTGGTCTCCTACACTAACTGGATCCATAAGTATCTCAGTGACTGCCCATAGTGACTTGTGTCTCAGCTCAACAGGCAAATGGCACGGCTTGCCAAATACAAGGCGAAAGGGAGATGTGCCCAATGGTGTCTTGAAAGACGTCCTATATGCCCACAAGACCGAGTCCAAAAGCTGTGACCAATCCTTTCGATCAGGGCGGATGACTTTCTGCAAAATAGTCTTGATCTCCCTGTCCGACACCTCGGCTAGACCATTCATATGTGGATGGTATGGAGTGGCAACTCGATGGTCTATACCGAACTCGCTAGCAAGGGCTTTCACCTGGTCGTTGATGAAATGAGACCCCCCATCTGAAATAAATACTCGAGGTACCCCGAACCGCGTGATGATGTGCTTCCTCAAAAATCTGCAAACTGTCCTCGCATCAGCGGCTCGGGCGAGGATAGCCTCAACCCAACGACTCACATAATCAACGGCCAACAGAATGTACTCAAATCCCTGACTCTTAGGGAATGGACCCATGAAATCGATGCCCCATGCGTCAAAAACCTCACAGAAGTGAATGGGCTGCATCGGCATCATATCACGCTGTCCACAAGTGCCCATCCTCTGACAGTCAGTACACCTCTTCACGAACTCATCAGAGTCCTTGAAGAGGGTAGGCCACCACAAGCCGGATTGGAGCACTTTCTGTGCCGTTCTCCTCCCAGAATGATGTCCTCCTGCCTCAAGCTTGTGGCAGTAAGTGAGGACGCTATGGTGCTCCTCCTGAGGAATGCACCGACGCCAGACGCTATCCCCTCCTTCGTGATAAAGGATGTGATCCTCCCAGTGGTAGGACTTGGCCTTCGCGAGGAAGGTCTCAAGCCTCTGCCTGGGCCAATCTTGTGGGACTTTCCCAGCAACGAGAAAGTTCACAATATCGCCATACCATGGGAGTGATGCGATAGCAAGGATCACCTCATCTGGGAAGGTCTCACAAATGGGATCAATATGCTCAGACTCCTCAGGCTGCTCTAAACGGGAGAGATGATCCGCCACCACATTCTTGACTCCAGGCTTATCCTTAATCTCAATGTCGAACTCCTGGAGTAGAAGGATCCATCTAGTCAGTCTGGCCTTGGCATCCTTCTTTGCCATGAGGTATCGGATGGCGGTATGATCAGTATACAAAGTCACTCTAGATCTAATGATGTAAGATCTGAACTTATCTAGGGTGAACACTACTGCTAGCATCTCCTTCTCTGTGACTGTATAATTCCGCTGGGCGGAATCCAAGGTGCGGCTAGCATAGTGGATAGCAAATGGGACTCCATCCCTTCTCTGTCCCAGCACGGCCCCCACGGCAAAATCGGAGGCATTCGTCATGATCTCGAATGGGAGAGACCAATCAGGCGGCTGGAGAACAGGAGCCTCTATAACACTCTGCTTGAGAGTCTCAAAGGACGAAAGACACTTGTCATCGACAAGGAACTCGGTGTCTTTCGTCAGTAGGTCAGTCAACGGTCGGGCAATTCTGCTGAAATCATGAATAAATCATCGGTAGAAACCGACGTGCCCCATGAAGGACCGTAACTGCCTCAAATTGGACGGCGGTGCGAGTTTTCTAATGACATCTACCTTGGCCGGATCAACCTCCATGCCCCTGTTGGAGATGATGTGGCCAAGCACCGTCCCTTGAGTCACCATGAAGTGACTCTTCTCCCAAGACAACACCAAATGGACCTCTATACATCGTTGAAGTACTCGGTCTAGGCAGACAAGATAGGAGTCGAATCCGTCGCCGTAAACCGAGAAATCATCCATGAAGACCTCCAAACACTCCCCTACCATATCCGAAAAGATCGACATCATGCATCTCTGAAAAGTCGCAGGGGCATTGCATAGCCCAAATGGCATGCGTCAGAAGGCGTATGTGCCGAAGGGACAAGTAAAGTTGGTCTTCTCCTGGTCCTCAGGAGCGATGGCCACCTGGTTGTAGCCCGAGTACCCATCCAGAAAACAATAATGGCTCTTCCCTGCCAGTCTCTCAATGATCTGATCAATAAAGGGCAGGGGGAAATGATCCTTCTTGGTGGCCTGGTTGAGTCTCCTGTAGTCAACGCAGACCCGCCAAGAAGTGGGTACTCGTGTAGCAATCTCCTCTCCAGACTCACTAATCACTGTAGTGATGCCCGTCTTCTTAGGCACCACATGCAAAGGGCTGACCACTTGGTGTCGGAGAAACCTCCCTCAGATTCGGGTTCAGCCGCCGCTGGAACTCACGCGACAGCTTTGCCTCATCCTCGAGATAGATGTGGTGGGAGCACAGGGCCGGACTAATCCCCTGGAGATCTGCTACGCTCCATCCAATCGCCTTGCGGTTCTTTTCAAGAACCCCCATCAGACGGGATTCTTGCTCTCCAGTCAGATCGGCGGAGATGATGACTGGGTACATCTCAGGCTCGCCCGCAAGGAATCGATACTTCAGCGAAGTAGGGAGCGGCTTCAGCTCTGGACAACTGGGTGCTGGCAAATCTGGCTTTGAAAGAAGTCGCGTGTATGCTGCCAAATCTGCCCGGGAGAATGAGAATGTACTCTCGCAAACTAGATCTGAAGAAGGCTGCTCAACTGAACTGTCTCTGATCTGCTCGGCATCTACTTCCTCCTCAACTGTAGGCTCAGTGGAAATCAGGTCTGGCATATAATCCTCGCAATCTGCCCAATCAGACTCTGAATCCGAGGGATCTGCATCACAAAAGGTGGCATCAGTACCACCATCATCACAAAAATCCGTGTCGCGGTCAAGAACCTGCTCTGCTGCCACTGAAGTATCCTGAACCAGGAATGTGCTCTCCAAGCTCTCCTCTGCTTTCGTCTCTGCATCAACGGTGTCTGAAAATGAGAGGATGGTCTGTGCTGCTGGGTCTGCCCAAACTGCCTCATCGTCTGTGATCACAAAGTCACAGTCCTGGTGGATGTCTAGCCCTGCATCTGTCAGCTGCTCTGTATCTGAAGTGGTCTCTGAGCATGATCTCTCTCTGGCTCTGCTGTCCTCGACCGTCTCTGTTTGTACACTTTCGCCCTCGACGCGAAAGTATACCTTCCTGCTATCATGGTCGGTCACCGCCTTGGCTGTGGCCAAGAACGGACGACCGAGAATGATCGGGGTATCGGTCACTGAATCAGGGATCTCCATGTCCAACACTATGAAGTCCACAGGGAATTGCAGTCCCTGAATAGTGACAACAATGTCTCGCAACAACCCCTTCGGCCTCTTGACAGATCTGTCCGCAAACTGAAGTACTGTCCTGCTCTGTCTAAGAGTGCCCAACTCGAAACAGTCGAGAAGGGCTGCCGGGAGGAGGTTGATCGACGATCCACTATCTAATAGAGTGCCGTCAAACCTCAGCTCACTGATATGGCATCTGACATAAGGGGCTCCTGAATCTAGCCTCTTGGCCGGCAGACGGTTCTGGATGGCGAAACACGTGGATTTCGTCAGCACATGGATCTCTGAATGGTGGTTCCTCCTCTTCCTCTTGACTGTAGTCCTATCTCTCAACGAACGCTGAAGAAGGGGAATGTGCTGCAAAGCCTCCTGAAGAGTCAGGTTGTATGTGAAATCGATCTATCATCTGCTGGCTGAACTCTTCCTGATCTCTCTTTTTGGATTTTCTTTTTTCTTCCCCTTCCCCAACTGAAGGGCTCTAGGGAAGGGGATCATTGGGTCCTTCTCAGATGAAGGACTAGGAAAGGGTCTAGGCAGTTCGACGACCGGATCCACACATACATCATGCACCACAGTGGTACCAGAAGAAAATAAACCCTTTCCTTTATTCACAGAAATGTTCCGAGATACAGGTGCAGAAGAAGGAAAAACAACAGGACTCTCGAACTGAACACGGGTGGTCTCAGCACCACCATCGGCTGGATCAACTGGAAGACTCGCGGCCTCAGTACCGCGCTCTGGCTCGGCGTCGTGGGTGGCCTCAGTACCACCTCCTTGAACTGGTGAGATGGCGGCCTCAGCACCGCCTGTGGAATCAGCATCCTTGGTGGCCTCAGTACCACCGTCATCATCTCTGGCGGCCTCAGTACCGCTCTCCTCCTCGTCATAGGGCACTCTGGGTGGATCCTCATGATGTGGCTCAGACGAGGCGCCGCCTGCTGGCATCCTACCGCTCCTAAGTGTGACAAAATCAGTATCAAACAGATATCCAGTCATATCACCAAATGCATCACTAGGAGTGGTATACTCAGTACAAGCTACCTGCTCAGATTTCCGTTTCAGGCTGTTGGGGTTCGGCTCTATCTGGGCAGGGATGGCGGCCTTCCCTCTCACAATGTCCCGCATCTCCTGGTGGAACTCATCCATCTCCCGTCTGAAGGTAGCCTGCTGATCCGTGAGGAGGCGGGCTATGTCATCCAAGACAGGGTTCTCATGGGGTTCTCATGGGAACATGACGGGTATGGAATCCAAACTATTTGTTGATGAAATAGTCCATCTGCATGGAGCACCTGTTACTATAACCTCAGACCGAGATCCTAGATTTACTTCTAAACTTTGGCCAAGTTTGCAGAAAGCACTGGGTACAAAATTAAACTTTAGCACTGCGTTTCACCCACAAATAGATGGTCAATCAGAACGCACTATTCAAACATTAGAAGACATGCTCCGTGCTTGTTCTTTGAGTTTCAAAGGCAGTTGGGATGATCACTTATCACTTATGGAATTTGCCTATAATAATAGCTACCATTCTAGTATCAACATGGCCCCATATGAAGCTTTGTATGGTAGAATGCGTAGAACGCCTGCTTGTTGGACCGAAGTTGGAGTGCGAAAGCTACTTGGTCCTGAATTGATCCAAACTACCAGCGAGAAAATAGAAGAGATCAAAAGACATTTAAAAGAAGCACAAAGTCGACAGAAGAGCTACGCAGACAAACGAAGGCGAGATCTAGAATTTGAAGTTGGTGATCAAGTATTTTTTGTGCGTTTCTCCTTGAAGGGTCTTTTAAGATTTGGCAAGAAAAGAAAGCTTGCTCCAAGGTATGTCGGACCTTATGAGATAATTCAAAGAATTGGTCAGGTAGCATATCGTTTGTTACTCCCACCAGAGTTGGCACGAATTCATAATGTTTTCCATGTCTCTACACTAAGAAAATATATTCCAGATCCATCACATGTTATAGAGCCCCAACAAATAGAACTGAAAGAAGACCTCTCATATGAAGAAAAGCCTGTGCAAATATTAGACCACAAGGTTCAAGAACTGCGAAACAAAAAGATTGGATTGGTCAAGGTACTATGGAAAAGCCAGGCTATAGAGGAGGCAACATGGGAACGAGAGGGTGAAATGAGATCTCAGTATCCACATCTTTTCACACATATAGGTACGTAAATTTCAAGGACGAAATTATTTTTTAGTAGGGGAGAATTGTGACATTTGTTTCTGATACGATATATTTTATACTAAGCCTATGACTTTGCGACGCAACGATCAAAGATAAATATACATTTTTATCATATGCATTTTAGAATATGCATGCCATTGATATATGTATATATATATATATTGTTATAAAAAAATAAGGTTGTCAAATAGCTATCTCGTTTGCATTGGAAAGGTTGTAAGTGTAGATGATGTTTCATTAATTATGGTTTGGAAACGGATATTCAGTGTTAGGATATTTTTTTTCTCAGAACATGTATCTAAATAAATCAATAGATTTCATATATTTAGGACAATATTATGCTAAAAAAATTAAACACCTATATAATGGATAAGTTCTTATACAACAGATTCTACACACACCAACTTGAATATTAGATGGCTAATACAAACAAAATTAAATAAGGTAACAAAGGAACCTGTGTATAATTTTTATTGTTATCTTGAGGGGTTAATGATAACAACCTTATCTATATGAATCTAAGTGTAATATATATGTATGCGTGTACTATGCATCCAAGGAGCATAACTTTATTATAATTTAGCAATAATAAGAGAAGCCGGATAAAGAATTATGTTCATGATAAATGTAGACTGTTAATATCGGATATTCACCTCATGCTCATAATTTCTAGGGATCTTTGTTGGTCAACCTCGAGTGGACAGTTGATATATTAAGCAGTAAGTAGCACCGCAAGGATCTATACCAAAGTGAGTGGTTCCAAGCTTCTACTTATGTCATCAGATTTCAACTATCCTTTATGTTAAATTTTTGTTCAAGAATTTATGGTGCTGATATTAGTATTGAAAATTTACAAGTTGTTACGTTTTGCAATATATTACATATATGTGCAAGATTACAAGATTTATGATTTTTCATCAATAAATACGAAAGTACATTATGTATGTTGCAATGTATGCACCCTAGATCTACCTAAAACAACAGTCATGGATAAGTAAGAGGGCTTTGGGCCCGCATTCCGTATACACACAGGCTTTGGGCCGTATGCGGGGTGTCTTTGACCTTTGGGTTCTCATGGGAACCCGACGGGTAGCCTCTCTGGTAGTGAGGCTGCTGGATCTGCTGCTGTGGCTGAGAGGGGTATGGGTGATGCTACTGCGGCTGCTGGTGAGGCTGATCTCGCCTCCAAGACTGTCCCTGCTGATCGGGACGAGGACCATAGGGTGACTGCTGCTGTTGTGGTGGTGGGTACACTAGGGGATGCTGCCACGACTGGTGATCTCTTTGCTGGCTGTACTGGCCTCCCTGACCGGATAGCTGCTGCTGGGGCTGGGTACCTACGTTCCCCCACCTGAATCCGGGATGGTCTCGTCGGATTCCAGGCTGAGGGCGGTCATACCAAATCCCGTTGACGTCCATCAACGGCTCTGCATCATACTGGGCTGGCGGGAGTACTGCCAGAGGCTGATCCGGCTGGTATACCACCATCTGCGTGTCTGGAGATGATGGTGACTGGTAGGTGGGTTGCGGCTGCTGGTACGGCTCCGCCTGTACAAGGTGAACCTGTCTAGGCTGCTGGTGTGAGCTGGAGCGCTGGGACGAGCTGCTGTTGCTGCCGGAGTCGCCTCGCGACTGAAGACGGGGCTGGGAAGCCGTCTGTGCCTCCTGAAGACACATGAGCTGGGTCTTCATGTCGCTCAAAGTCTGTGCCATCTGCTCCATCTGAGTGATGCCCTGGCACGGCTTCTTCTTTATCAGCTCCATCCGATCCAACTTCTCGCTAATGATGCCCATGTCCGCAGCTGAAGACTCTGCCTGTGCTGCTGCTACTGCGGATGAATTGGATGGACCGGCATCGACCCGTGCTATCCTCTGGTACTGCACGGGTCCTGGCTGCTGGGGTCTGCCCTGAGTGTACAACCGGGTCTGGGACATCACCATGTAGTTCTCGGCCATCTCCTCGTGGATGGCCCAGACCTGGTCGTGATCCTTGGCAAAATAAGACCCGCCACAAGAAGCATTCTCCAAGCCCTGAAGCTCTGGTGTCAGTGAAAAAGCGAAAAAGCGAGAGCCGCTAAATAGTGGTCTGACAACACAGACTCACTGTCGCTGATGCGACTACTCAAGCCTCTTCGTTTTATCAACAATTAACCCACATAATCAATAGAGCAATCAATAGCAAGGATTAAAATTTATTATACCCTACTAACAAAGTACAGTGGCAAGCAAGTAGGGGTCGAACACAGGAAGCAAGGGTGTAGAATATAGACAAAATCCAAACCTAGGTCTAATGATCCACTTAGCCAAACTAATTTTTTTGTGGGTTTTTAATTTTTATTTTTATTTAATTTAATATTTAATTTTTAATTTTTGTCTTTTGATTTTTAATTTTCTGATTTTTATAATTTTATATTTTATACTTTTTTGTTTCTTTTTCAATATTGGAAAATATAAGCAAAGTAATAAAAGGAGTGATAAAGTGTTTATAAAAATATGCTACAATAACCAAAAATTCAGAAATAAAATGTTTTTGATATTTTTATAATTTTTCACTGTTTTTGTGATTTTTGGTATTTTTCAAACTATTTTTAATATTTTTAAATACTGAAATAAGGGCAAATAGTGAAATATGTGCTGGCTGTGAGTAAAATGGGAATTAAAATTAGCAAACAGCAACCAAAATTTTTCACACTAATTTTCAAATAAAAAGAATGAGATCTAGAACAAACAGGAATTGAGTTTATATTTTTCTGAGTTTTCTTTGATTTTATAGATTTTTTGAAGTTTTTATGTATTTTTGAATTTTTAAGGTTTTTCTTTTGAAATTTTTAATGATTTTTGGAATGACCCTAAAATAGGGTAAAAGACACACAAGGGATTTTTTGGAATTTTTCAAAACGTCTTTATAATTTTTATGGGTTTTCTAATGCAAACAGGGAAATAAATGCATGTTTTTTATTTTTAATAAATATGAAAATGTAATAAAAATGCAATGCAAAAATATGGTGTGAAAATGCAAGCACACAGGAGCTTAAAACTATTTTTTTGAGAATTTTTGGCAATTAAATGATGCGAGAAATAAATAGATCAAGCACACAAAAATCCTAAGCCTAGCAGGGGTATAAATGCAATTATCGAAACATCCAGGGGCTCAGGTGCAAAATCCACAAAAAGATACGTGTGAGGCACGAGTTCTATCATTCATAGGGGCATAATTGTAATTAATGAAAACCGACTGGGCATACATGCAATTTTTCCAAAAACATATTTCATTAACTACGCACCGGGATATAATCGCAAATAACTAAAAGTTCAGGACCAAATATGCAAAATACCCAAAAGTCACGCGCCCCTGTTACGTGAGGTGACGTGGCGTGGACCTAAATGCAAATATGAAAAGTACGAGAACCTAAGTGCAAATATTACCAAAGTTTTTAAACTTCAGACGAAAGTTTTTAGATTAAAAAGTAAATACAAAAATGCTTGGGCTGAAGATGCAAAATACCCAAGCTCCCGATCGTGCGGCCGATGGAGATTCACTTAGACACGTGGCGAGCATCGAGCAGCTAGTACCCCTTCGTCCTGGATGGGTGAGATTAGATCTTGGGCTGCTGATCCAACGACGGGGAGCAACAGGCGATCGGACGGCTGGCGTAGCGTCTGGAGATGGCGTCTGATCCAACGGCGGGGGGGGGGGGGGGTTCACGAAGAACACCTCCCCGACGAGCTTCGATCGGCGATTGCGGCCGACACACGGCCGCTCCGGCACCCGGATCAAGGGCAAAAGGTTCCTGGGGGCCTTCCACGTCTGATGGTGTCCTCCGGCGAAGCGGAGGCGGCGTGAAGTGGTCGGGCGGAGAAGACGACCTGGACGGCTGTTCGTGGAGCTTACGATGGTCGAGGGAGCCTTCTCTTGGGCTCGGACCTGCAAGGTTAGATCCACAAAAACCAGGCGAGCAAAATGGTGGTGTCGGATAGTGCAATGGAAGCGGGATGTGGCTCGGATGGTGAGCTCCAGCAAACGGCGGAGATAGGAGCTCAGTGAACTCGATCTGGGCGAGATCGAGGTGAGATGATGGGTGGAGCAGAGCGACAGAGTGAAGGGGGGAAGGATGGAGGTGATTTGGGCGGCGATCGACAACTGGAATGGCCGGAAATGACGGGCGGAGCTCAGCTCCGCCGTGGCTTCGCTTGAAGATTCACGGCGCTCGATGAAACGAAAAGCTAAACTGCTAAAGACCTAACCTAATCTAGGCTAAAGCTACAAGAAAATGGAAAAAGAAGCGGGAGAAGCTCACCGAAGACGGAAGTGGATGGCTTCGGGCGGAGCTCCGGCGAGGGTCGAATCTCTTCGATTCTACACCAAATACCTCGAACCCAGACTCGATTCGACGCCTGCTGTCACCAGGAGCACGAAGGGCTAGGGGTTTGAGGGTGAAAATGGCGGAAGAAGGATTTAAAATTCGAATTGAAGTCGGGGGTGCTCTTTTGTAGGGTTGACGAACGACGTGGATGACGAGGGTCCAGCGCCTCGATCGATGGTCCTCGGCCCAAGGAATCACCTGGGCGTGATTCACCATTGATCGAGGCGCAAAAACGCAGAAGACATCGTCATGGTTTGGTGCAAGGGCGAGCCTAGAAAATGGCATCAAGATGGGACAAAAATACATCTGACAAGCCTAGAGGAGGAAGTCAGACAGTTGACCGAGGTCAACTGTCAGACTAACCTGGTTGGTCCACGTGGACCAACCAGGAAAAAATCCTCTAAAAATTAGTTCAAAAATCGAAATAAAATAGTAAACTAATGAATTTCATTTTGGTTAAAAAAATAGAAAATGTTTATTAATTTATGAAGTATTTTATTATGAATTTTAATTATTTTTATGAGGCTTATTTTTACATGTTCACTTTTTAGCCCTTTGTAAGTATAATACCTATGTGTTTTAGCATTTTATTTTTATTTTGTGTATTTTAATTTTATTATTTTTATTTATTATTTTATAAAATTATAAAATACTTTTTATATATACAAATATATTTTGAGTTTATTTTTCTGATATGTTTTGTACATTAAATAAAATATAACTAGGTATTGTATAGGTATGGGTATAGGTAGTATACCTATGTATCAAATACCTAAGTATTTTATTTTGAGTTTTATTTAAATTTCTATTCCAATTTTAATGCACCTAATTATTATAAGTAATATTCACAATCTTATAAAAATATAAGAATAAAGAAATAATGAATAAAGCATAAATTGAATATTTTATTCAGTACACTGTACAAGGTGGGTCCAAAACTCAACTTTCAAACCGTAGCTCCGCTAAATGCAAAACCACCACCATTGGATAGATTATTTTATTCTATATACAATTAAAGGTGAGTTTGCTGCATTTGGAGTTGTCAGTTGTGACATACGGGTCTGGGAAGTTGGGATTCTAGATTATTATTCAGACCATCACTTTTTATCTGTACATTATTTTTCTGTGAAATCAATTTTGTATTTTTCTTTATTTCATTATCTACAACTTTCATGTACGAAGTTTCTTTATTTGATGTAAAAAGAGGAACCAAAAATAGGACCCAAAATGAATAGAGAATGAATTAATAAATATAGGTATTTAGCCCTTATCTCCCCCTACTTTATTCCTTGTCGACCTATTCATCAAGATGCCTAGGTCTCGGGGTTTCGGGTCATAAAATATTTACAATATTTTATTATTTTTCTTTTCTTTTATTTATTCTATAATTTTGGCCCTAATTATAGTATTTTATACACTATTTAGATGCTCATGCATGAATGCTAAGATGATGAAATAAAGGGTATTTACAGGCATTTGCTAGGGTTTTTTGTGCCAAAATGATAGAATAAAGATGATGAAATGCGGATTCATCAGTCAGCCCGCTGAAGAAGCTCTGAACAAGGTTCGGCTCGGAAATGTCGTGGTGCGGGCATTTGTTGGTCAGCTCTCTGAACCTCTCCCATGCCTCGTGGAACTGCTCATTGGGGAGCATGGAGAAGTTGCTGATCAGGGCTCTAGCGATGTTCGTCCGCTCGATTGGATAATATTTGTGCAAGTACTCGGCGCGGAGCTGCTCCCAAGTGTAGACAAACTTCCCCAGATGCTTCAGCCAGGTGACTGCTCTGTCTGCTAAGGAAAAGGGGAAGGCAATCATCCGTATAGTGTCCTGGTCCACCTGGCGATCGTGGACAGTACTGCAGATCATCTCAAACTCCTGAAAGTGGAGATGAGGCTCCTCAGTGGCCAATCCATGAAACCGGGGTAGGAGCTGCAAAGTGTTCGGGGGGAACTTGAAGTCCCCCACGATGGCTGGTAGCACCACCCAACGGTGCGTCAAAGTCGATCCGGGATTGTGGTTATCCCGCATCGGTCTCGGTGGTCCTGCTCCTCCTGCTGCGCAGCTGCCGCATCGTCGGGTCCTCCTCCGCGGTTCTCGCGGTCGGCTCTCAACTGCTCAAGCTCTCGCCTCATCTCTATCATGAATGCCCCCTGATCCCTCAACTGTTGCTGCACTGACTCAAGGGAGGCGATCAGGGTGGAGTTGATCGAACCCTGGTCCAGAACGAAATGCTCCTCCTGCGGACCTCTAGATCGATCATCACTAGTGCCGGCCATAGTCTCTGAAAAATCAAAACAACTGAACTCAGCTGCTGATAAATCATCTTCCTGTCTCTCCTCTGGCACTGGTATCTCGGTCTCAGAAGAAGAACGGGGGTCGAGGGGGAACAAGGCAGAATCGTACTCGGGTTCGGAGAGCAGGTCTGAGCTCTCACGAACCGACCTAGATGAATGGACTGGAGTGCTAAAGAGCGGTGCAGCCAGAGGCTGCCTAAGAGACCTCCTTCCCATCATCGTGATCTGGCGAGTAGTACGGATGAGATCTGGAGAAACTATGATCAGAAAACAAACCCCTCAGTTCACCAACGCAACGCGAGCTGAAGACCGTAAAGGCTCGGTCAAATTATCTTGTCAATTTTATTTTGGTGAACAAACAAAATATCAGAGCGATTACGTGACCTGCTGGGATATCCGATACTCTCCCAACTGACTGTCCTGCACAGAAGAGTCGGTAATCAGTCGATAGGAGTACCATGGGGCTCTACCTAGTGTACAGGTCACTCTCTCGCACAATCAAACCAAACAATGAGGGGGTTGCTCTCCCCAAGATAGATTTTTAGGTTAAGTGTCTTTTAGGATCAATAGCTTAAACAGTCCCAATTTTATTGTTTTTCTTTTTAATCTTTTTCAATACAAACAAAGGGCCTAACGAATTTTCCGGTTCTCCTGGTTATTAAGTCCAAAAACAGGGGGGAGAAGACGAAAAAGCCGATGCGCGATAAATCAATGATGCATGTAGAGTAAGAGATGCGTACCTGACTCCAGCAGTCTACATGTAGGATGATCCGCGCAGAATTGAAAGACAGAAATAAAACTACCTAAATGGCGCAGGCAGAAAACCGAATCCCTAAACAGCAGTGCTATTCGAAAGAACGGCTAACCGAACACCAGCCTCTAATCCAAAGAGTCCGGTCTAGACCTACCCCTCCTCTTCTCGACAGGTCGAGTTCAAGAGTAGCGCTTGACGGGGCAGGCTCGCGGCGCGTAGGCTTGGAGGTGGTGGATCGGCTATTTTATTATCTTTTTATTTTTGGTCCAATTACCGATCTATAGGTGCAAGCAGATATATTAGGGTATTTGGATCCTAATTATTACGTCACAGTCAAGCAGAAAATCCTACGGCTAGGGGCTCGAAAATCCACGTAAAATCGGAAAAGGCAGCGAAAAATCTAAAAGCCGCGAAAAAGATCGCGAAAAATCTAAGCTAGCTAAAGGGTCCCCCGAGCACACCGGTGCTCGGCGAAACAGACCCGAAAGTCCAAGTGTACTTGTATTATTACAACAGTTCAAATATTGCAGGAAATGAAAGCTAAACTAAACTAATATAGACTCACGGCTATTCCGCGGCTCCCGCACTCCTGCTCACTTCTTGCATCCTTTGGCGGCTCTGTAGAGAAGAGAGCCGCCTCTGACTCCCACGGTTGCTCGGCTTCTGAAGAAAACCGCCTCGGTCCTCAGGCCCTCGCAAGAAAATAAACAGAAAGTGGTCAGACCAGATAAATGTATAAACATGTCAAGAATATATATATATATATATATATATATATACAAAAAGCAACGAAAAGAAAGCCACGGGAAAAATCGAAAATCGACTACTAAGCCGTGCTCCCCGGCAACGGCGCCATTCTGATGACCCGAAAAATCCCGAGCAACTAAGGTGGAAAAATATAAACAAAGGTCGTTGCGACCTCAGTCGCTCAAGAGATCAAACGGACAATCAAGAAAAATGAAGTTCAGACCACCAAAATCAGAGAAAAATCAAATAAAATCGATAGCGGTCCTGGCTATTAGATTAGCCTGGTATAGCGACCAGGGTCGAACTCAGGGAGCACGTGATGGCCTCGCGGCCTACGAAGTAGTCTAAAAAAGAATTAAAAATAAAAGACAAGTGTTTTTGGTGGATTTTTAATTGTTTTTAATTTTTTTAGATTTTTAATTAATTAAGAAAATAAAGAAATTAAGGAAATAAGCCTACTCAAACAATTATTTAATGCATCAAAAATTACTCAAAAATTCAAATAAAAATGTTTTTATGTATTTTATGATTTTTACTGTTTTTGGTTAATTTTTTGTATTTTTCTGATTTTTATTTAATTTTCTAAAAATAAAACAATGCAAGAAAATGAAGGTACTGTCCAGCCGAGCTTGGGGGACTTAGATAAAATATCTAAAAGCCCCTAATAAGCCTGAAGGTAATTTTCCTGTAAAGAGAAAGAAACAAGGAAAATTTAGGCACCACAATTATTATTTTTAGATTTTTAGATTATTTATTAGAATTTTTTATGAGATTTTTAGTGTTTTGTAATTTTTATGAATTGTATGTAATGAAAAATGACCAAAATTGGTCAGAAAATCAAACAAGCCAAAAGACACAGTAGCTATTTTTTTTAAAATTTTTAGACGAGTTTTAATATTTTTTGTGATTTTTCAAGTCAGGCAGTGAAGAAAATACGTGTTTTTGGATTTTTTAAAAATGGTAAATGAAATCAGAAATGTCCCCAAAAATTCTAGAAAATTTTACAACATGGTAGGAGCCATGTATCCAATTTTCATTGAATTTGGAGTGAGTTTGATATTTTATTAAAATCAAACACAAGGGCACAGTACAAAGGGACCTCAATGCAATTAAAATAAGTTCCAGGGGGTCTGGTGCAAAATTTCCAAGGTTGCACGCGCGAAGCGCATGACCTGGGCACTCAGGGACCTATTTGCAAACAAAATAAGGTTCTGGGACTAATTGGTAACAGGTACCAAAAGTCCGAGGGCCTTATTGTAAATTACCCACAAATAAACGCACATGCACAAATAACTCACGCACAGGGGTATAATTGCAATTATCTAAAAAGATTCATTCATTAAGTAACATCCCAGAACTACAAGGCGAATCATGCAAATAGCCCAACTACACACGTGTCGATGCACGCGACATACTACACACAGGGGCATACATGCAATAAGCAGACAAGATAGGGTCCAAAGTGCAAAAGTACCAACGTAAATAAAATGCAACAAATATTTACAGGACTGAAACGAAACTACACTAAAGATAAGGGCCTAAGGGATAAATTACCCTTTATTAAGTAGGCCGTCGGATGGACGCCACGTGTGCTGATGGACGACTGGGAAGGGGTGGCGCCCAACAAAGGAAGCCTTCGTCCTGATCGAGCGGCGGTGGTCTCGCCACGTGTGAAATCGGATGGCTCTGGTGCGACGTGGGAAAACCTCTCTGATCGGACGGTGCGGATCAACCCTCCAAGGATCGACGGTGAAGGCTGCTCCTCGAACGGACGGTGGAGATTGAAACTAGAGCTGGAGGCTGATCTAACGGTGCCTGAAGGTCCTGGAGGAACAGGTGGCCGGCGAACTTCGCCGGCCCAATACACGCGCTCCGAGCCTTCGCGGGGGCTTCTGATGATCGAGGGAGCTTCGCCTTAGCCTCCCGCGTCTGTGGGACGTCTCCGATGAATCAACGGAACTTCGGAGAGCTCTGTCGACTCCAGCGGAGGGGAAGCTCCGGTTGTCAAGTAGGAGGGCCTCAGACAGCCCTCGATTGACCTGTAAAACGCAACCAAAGAGCTCCTGGGTCGAGGGCAAACTGCCTCGACCCCGTTAGTGGTGGTGCAAGTGGACGGTGCGGTGGTGCGGGCGAACTCCGGCGATGCGACGGCGAAGGAGTTCGAACCCCAGCTCTTGTGCGAGCTAGGTTGAACGGAGGGGCGGAGAACGTGCATGAAGGATAGGCAAAAGTGATGATACGGTCCGATGATCTAAGCGAAGGGGAAAGTGGCCGGAATCGATGGTGAACGGAAATGGGTCGATTTGGGCGAAACTAGAAATTAACGAACATGAGAAGAAACGAGGGCTACTTGGGTGAAGGAATCGACTGGGGATGAGCTGCTAGTGCTCTGGGTCCTTGCCTCGCAGGACGTCGTGGCCCGAGGCTCAAGCTCCTGCTCTGGGCGGAGCACGGCGGCGCTAGCTCGCAGGATCAATGGTTCGAGCACCCCATGCCTCGCTGCAACACCACTGGGGCGAGCTGTCACTCTTGCGAGGATGATGGAGGTCACTGGGTGGAGGAATGAATAGCCAAAGATGGGGAAATCGTGCGGCGGAGCTCGGGATTTATACTCCCAGGGGTCCGGCTAGGTTTGATCGGGTAGGGCTGCTCAGAGCGCGGACCCCGAGGCGGGTGTGTCGGCGAGGGTCTCGGATGCACGAAGAAAGAATGGGATCCGAGGTTTAGGCGAATGGGTCTCGGATCACGCGAGGAAAATTTGGTGAAACGCGGGTCGGGCGCGAGATCCGCAGGGGTTTGGTCCGCGGGGGAGAGTTGACCGGGGGTCAACAAACCCCCGTGGACCAATCAGAATCATCCACGTCAAAAATATTTAAAAATTCAATTAAAAATAATAAATGGCTGAATTATTAAAAACTTAAAACATGAAATATTTTTGTTTTAATTTTTTCTATTTTTTGGTGATTTTTAAATAATTTTTCAAAATAAAAATAGGGTATGTACATAGTAGGGCTATGTATAATATAGGATTTTTATTTTTTTGATTTTTAATTAGTTATTTTTGTGCATTTTTATTCCTATTTTATATTTTATTTATTTATAGATAAAATTAGGAATAAAATGGTATTTTTATTTTTATTTTTATTATTTATACACAAGGGTGAAATAAATAGGTATATACATCTATGTACATGGTATATTTACAATATTATTTTTGGTTTTTAATTTTGTTCTTTTTATTTCATTTTTGTTTTTATGGTTTTTATTATATTTATTTACAACATAAAAGATAGAATATTTACGAAATTTTTGGAATTTTAATTTATTTATTTATATGGTGAAATAAATATAGGAGTGGTTGTATGTACATGATGAATATGTACAAAAGGATGTTTTTGTTTTCTTTTTAATTTTTCTATTTTTGTTTTGATTTTTATAATTATAAATATATACAATATATATAGAAGCCTTTTTTATTCTATATTTTTTAGAGGAAAATATATTTATTTATTTACAGGTCTATTTACACACATGAGCCCCTATCTCCCTCTACTTTGGTTTTTATGCGGCAGGCCCATGCTGAGCCCTCCCTTGGGATTTAGTTGCTCAATATTTATTCTAAACATTTCCTCTTTTTCTTTTTAATCTTTATTCTTTTATTTTTGCACAAAAATATGCTAATTATTACATTTTACACAATGCATGCTTTTGGTAATTATTTGTATTTACAAGTATCTACATGCATTTGCAAAGGTTTTTGTAGCTAAAATATAAGAATAAAGAGTGATGAATGGGTATTCATCATTAGACATTCTTTCAGTGTCTGAAAACTAGCTTCACATGTATCAGACCATAAGAATGGGACATCCTTCTGAGTTAGTCTAGTCATTGGCAATGCTATTTGGGAAAAGTCCTTCACGAATCTTCTATAATATCCAGCTAAACCCAGAAAAGATCGTATTTCTGTGACAGTCTTCGGGCGTTTCCAACTCATCACCGCACTAACCTTTGTAGGATCAACTGATATACCTTCCATAGAAATAACATGGCCTAAGAAAGATACTTCAGATAGCCAGAAGTCACATTTGCTATATTTAGCATAGAATTTGTTCTTCCTTATAGTTTCAAGTGCCCGCCTGAGATGGTGTTCATGCAGATATTTATCCTTGGAGTAAATAAGCACATCATCAATAAAGACTACTACAAAGTGATCTAAAAAATTCCTTGAATACTCTATTCATGAGATCCATGAAGGCTGCTGGGGCATTTGTTAGTCCAAAAGGCATAACTAAGAATTTATAATGCCCGTATCTAGTTTGAAAAGTTGTCTTAGGAATATCTGTATCTTTAATTTTCAACTGATGGTATAAATATTAAATCAATCTTGGAATACACAGTTGAACCCTGTAACTGATAAAAAAGATCATCTATTATTGGCAGTAGATACTTATTCTTTATTGTCCTTTTGTTTAGTTGTCTATAGTCAATGCACAACCGCATTGACCCATCCTTTTTCCTGACAAATAAGACATGTGCAACCCATGGTGAAGTAATAGGACGAATGAATCCTTTATCTAACAGTTCTTGCAATTGTACTTTTAACTCTCGTAACTCAGCTGGTGCCATCCTATACAGAGGGATAGAGATAGGCTGAGTATCAGGTATGAGAGGTTTCAAATTCAATCTCTCACTCAGGTGGTAATCTAGGTATTTCCTCTGGAAATACATCAGGAAATTCGTACACTATAGGTATATCTTCCATCATTCTTTCTGCTTGGCTCTAGATCTGACGACTCAGGCACGTGGAGCAGACATACGGGATTGATGTCCTCAGATCAGATCAGACAACGTAGGGAATGTCGACCTTGATGGTCATTAATCATGCATCTAATGCCTCTGACAAAAGGGGATGGATGGATGGTGAAAATGCGATCTGGGCGACGAGGTCCCAATACGATGACAACAGAAGATGCTGGAAGAACTAGACGTAGATGACCTTCGATCAATCACCAGATGGACTCTGATACTCCGATGAAAGATCGGACATGCCCGACTGTATCGGGTAGGTACTCCGCAACTGATGGTGTTCTCCGATGGAACGACGAACGGTTGGAGGAGCAGGATGGTGGCTCTCCACCTGGACTTACACTGCTGGGTCAGCTGGTGGGTCAAATAGGAGCCTTCACACGAACCAATACCTTCAAAGGACACACCGCTCGAAGGTGAAGCTTTGAGGAAGGTTTATTGCATAAAGGAAGAAGAGAAGCGATATGGAATGGTGTTGTGGTCTCCGACGAACATGAGGGAGGAAGACCGAGCCTAATCTCTACCTGATGATTGAGCTGTAGGGTGGACATGTTGTGGGAGAAGATGAAGGGTGATATGGCGAGTCAATCTAAACAAATGGGTGTGGATATCGGGGCTCCAACCAACTGGTCAGAGCAAGTGGATGTGCGGCGGCGCTAGATGGAATGAATGGAATAAAAAGCGAAACACGAGGGATATGATAGATACCTAAAGATCTAGATGGAAAAGAAAAGAGAATCCATGAACTGACAATGTCATCTCCACCTCGTACGAACTATGACATCACCCCACGAACGCCTTTGGCATCCGGGGGTCGCAGATCGACCATAGACTCTGTTCAATTTTCCATAAGTGGAAGTCATTAGCTAGCTGTCCACTCTTCACTTGGGCAAAGATGATTAGAGAAGGACAATCACTCATTCTTAAAACTAACATTTTAAAACTAAAGAGTCGTTATGTTCAGATATCTTCATTGAAAGTCCTCTCACAAAAAAGTTAGAAAAGAAGTCATGCATAGCTCGCTTGTTTGATCTCTTTCTATAACTTGAGTGAAAGTGTTAGAATCATATTTTACTTTCCAGAGAAACTGACACCATTGCGATTGAGCGAAAGGATGTCTGTTGTAGCATCCGCTACTGCAACGCAGGGGATGCATCATATGGGGGATGGACGAGACTCGAATGAGGGGACGACTATCCCCGACCCCCACATCCGAGTCATTCATCTCTCATTCGACGCATGTCCTACATTACAGTATACGATGCTACATCAGACGATCCACCCCCTACTGTTGATCTCTAGCCTCAAAAAAGATACAGTGGAGACAAAATACTAACCTCTTAAAAGATCTGGGGATTTGTGTCACCTCATGTTGTGAGATTTCGGGATTCCTACGTGTTTGCCCCCTCATTAAATATCTATTTTTCCAGTGATTGATTTGAATCTACAAATTCCAATGCATGTAACAAGAAAAGAAGGATTTGCTGCAAACTATCCTACTCATGATTGTGAATGGCGCTTCTTGGAACAAATATTGTGCGCACACTGCACAGGAAGATTGCGATCATGCCTGCAGAGAGAATTACGAAACTCACGTACACATATGATAATTGTGTTTCGGCTACCTGCATAACAGATTTTTCTAGATATATTAATGCATTCTGTGTAGATAAAATTTCTGCGAAGCTTACCTCGTCTTTGAACTGTCTTGACGATGAGTCAGAGATAGTTAGCTTCTTCACAGCAACAGGAGTTCCATTGTCCAGATAGCCAAGGAACACCGAGCACGAACCTCCCTTGCCCAGGAGCTGTTTGAAGTTGTTCGTCATCCTCTCCAACTCCTCATACTGGAATACCCGGCAGTCTGATTGGTATGGCGACACAGTTACACTGATGTTTGGTTCTGGTGACCTTGGGATACCATTACGTTGGTCACCTGTGTGTGAATTCCATGGGCATTAAAATTGTCATTTTGCAAAAAAGAAATGATTTCTAATTAAAACGGTGTTATGGAATGTGCATACGGTGACAACTATTCCACCAGAAGACTAGCCCCCCGACCAGTAGCAGGGACAAAACCGTATCAACCACTGCAACTGCAATTTTTACAGCTTGTTTTTTCCTACAACAAATGCTGTTATATTGCAGAGATCAAACTTGGAAAAGCAACCTTTCTTTGGAAGGTTTAAACAATGCATATACCTTAGATGGGGGTCTGGTCTTGCCAAACATGGACCTGTGAGTAAAGTTAGCGACTTGGCAGCTGCCTTAGCTTGAAGTGCCTCTGGAATTGATCCACTAAGACCACTGCACTTTATATTTCTGCGCATGGGAGATGTATATTATATTTCTGTGTCCTCACTCGTGATGATTTAAGTCTGCCTTCTTTGGTGCATTGTACTTACAGGAATTTGATATTCGACAGCATTGCAAGGAAGGTAGGGATGTCACCACTTAGATTGTTGGAGGATAAATCCCTGGAAATTGAGAGTTAGACAACATCTCGAAGCACTTAGATTTATCATGCTATTCGGATAATTTCTTCTCCTTTCATTCAAACTCCCCTTTGGTCTACCCATGTTACACAGATGCTCATGCAAAACAACATTACATTGATAACCCCTCTGCATGTTTCATTTTTACTCCTGGACACTCATGCCACTACAACAAAATTGGCCCAAGACGATGAATAGTTTTTAATATTCAATTTTTTTTCTCCTGACATTAAATATATAAAACAAATATCATTGGTTGTATAAGTAACTTTAATTCTTGAAATTAGTAATGAATGCCATATTCTTTGCGAAAGGTTCAAATACTAACAACTTATCCGTTGACTTATTCATTAAATTTTGTACTAATCATTGCTGCATTTAACAACGATTAGAAGAAAATGTCCATACATAATCATTGCTAGGAATTTAGCAAGGAATAGGATATCTATTGATAATTTAAAGAATGAAGTAACCTATACTATTCGTTATTATATATTTAACCATGACAAGGAATAAAATTATTTGTGACTTAGGTCAATTTATTGTAGAGTATGTACACCAAGTTACTTGACTACAATATCCTGAATGTGTATATTTAAATTCACTACAGCAACAGTTCAGTATAAAAAAGTTTATCCTCTTACCATCATCGGTCTTTTAAACAGTTCTACTCTTTTATAACTTTAACATGGATCAAAGGGAAAACAAATTGCATAACGATTTTTAGATGATTTTTCCGTTTTAATATAACAATGAATGTTTTTCTTAAAAATTAAAAATTGGTAGATATTGCAATGATTTTCACATTATGTTTTTATCGACCCATTTTGTGGCACAGTAAAATCTGAATTGGTTAAGTTTCAACGTGGCAAGAGATTGTTTTTTTTTAAAAAAGCAACATAGAGGTCAAGCATGTTTCATTAATTTCTATTTTTTTCAAGAAAAAGATGGATTCACCTTCATAACTGAAACAACTGAAAATGAAATGAGAGAATGCCATTTACAAGTATTGAAGTTCGCTGAGATCCCCCAGAGAAGTCGGTAAGGTACCAACCAATCCACTACTTGATAGGTTCCTGCAGAAGGATCGGAGAGCATATGTGACTAAACCTTGTCTGGCCTTTACTACATCATCATCATCATAACGTGTGTCTCGTATAAAGAGAAAGGAGAGAAAAATAAATTTCCATTATTACTGTGCAATTTCAGAAAAAGAACTTATGCTTCATCAATTTAAATAGAAATATTCCAAATCATGTATATAATACTCGTGTAATAAATATGACATACAAATAGATGATCCTGTAAGGTTTGACACCATAGTCGCATTGCAGACCATCCCACAGGAAGTCCTTGGGAGCGCAAGGATCGCCCACCCAGTTCCTCCGGAGTCGGAACGCTGCCTTGATCGTCAGCATGGCCTCAACTGTACATATAATACCAGATGAAAATTAGTACTTCTCAGAATAAAATACAGGTTGATTCTTCTGTTATTGTATATCATATTTGATGCGAAGTACAAGTCAAGTAATTCATAGGATATTCAAATTCCCAATGATGCTGATAATGATGCCATGAAAGGCGTACCATCTGTGACGTTCGTGAAACTTTCTTCCGGATATCTGACTTGGAAAATCTCCATGGCATTGATTAAGGGTGGTAAGGAAGAACCAGGGGCCTGTGAAAGTGAGAATTCTAGTTTGGAATAAAACTGGGGTTCTAAACTCCAGCTGGAGCGGGCACTCAAGTACGTGGGTGCATAATTGGGGATCATTTCAAAGCCATTCTCAGCAAAGTTAATGATCCTGGACTCATTTGCAGAGAGAGACTTGAGCTCTGCGAAGTGCTTAATGATGTGATAATAGAGTGCGCCTCTGTTTTCATCTACGGGCCAACTGAAGTTTAATGTAGAACCGGTTATCGGTGTTGCTGCAGTCTGCATTACTTCGCTCGGTACATCGGTTTCGTCGTTTTCAATACGACTAGGGGAGGACAATGTCGTTGAGTCTAGAGGGAGATATGGAGTCCAGATGCGATCGTAATTATCTTTTGGATACCTGAGATATGTTATTATCAAGAATAAAACAGAATAAGCATATAGGTACATGTAAAATAAAGCAACGGAGCATACACTCAACAAAGAGGATCGTCTGCCCTAATACAACAGGTGTTGTATTGCAGTGGACCGTCCGACCGATCGAACTACCCTCATAGGGGATCAACTATCCCTGGCCTTCTAGGAGGGTATGTCCGATCCCGATCAGATGATCCACTGTAATACAACACGTGCTGTTGTAAACAACAGACGATCCGGGTCCTATACTCAGAGGCATGTGCATGAAAACTTTACAAATTACCTATACATGTATGCATAGGTATGTAGATACTCACTGTTACTTTTTTAATAAAAAAAACCGGATTTAATTTCTTCACAATAAAGGTAGTAACCTATCCAATCAGGATCCTCTGCTGCAGTGCAAGGGGTACTGTAATCGTGAGAGCCGTCCGATGGAGATCGAATGGCCCTCATAGGGGCCCGACTATCCTCGATCGACCCCCTATGAGGGTCATCCGATCCCCATTGGACGGCTCCCACGATTACTATTGGAAAAGAAAAGAGCCCACCCATGTGTTTAGTACCACATGGGGGAGCGGCCACTATTGGGTCTGTCCGTGGGGCTATATACGGAGCCCCACACCCCCTGTACACATTGAGAACTTCAATAGAAGAAATGCCCAATTCAGGGGCTTCTCCCGTGGTTTCATCCCGCTCCTTCTGGAGTAGGGTTCCACGTTAAAATCTTTGTTCTTATTGTTCTATCTTTATTTCTGATTTCGCTTCCGCATTCTATTTTTCTACATGGTATCAGAGCGGGTTGATTCTCGGAGATTTTTTATGTTATTCTTTTTATTTTAAGAATCGGTTCTTGATTATCATTGAAGATTTATTTGGAAGATTTGTTGATCATGATTCCTCAAAGATCATTCATATTCAAGGATCATATATTGCTTTGGAGACCTGTTCATCTAATATTTTTTAGCTGTTCGGAGATGTGTCTATTACAAGCCGCAATGAATCCAGATTCAGATCTAGGCACACATCGGGGTTCCCGTGAATCCCAACAGGCATACGCCCGCAGCAACCCTTGCACCGTGCGCAAGCATTTCCATCGCCATCTTCCAGTTCTGGTGGCGCACGATCTGTTGTCACAGCCGCAATATCCTCTTCGTTTATTCCAAGCAGATGATCCCCTGTGTGTTGAAGACTTCCAGGCGACGTTTAGTACCACATGGGTGTGCTCTTTTCTTTTCCAACAATTACAGTACCTGCTGCACTATAGTAGAGGAACCGTTCCTGTAACATACCGACAACAACAAAGAGTTTATGTAGTCCCACTTCGGATTGGGGCACTGCCAAAAACACTAACATAAAACATAAAAAAAATTATGGGGTTCAATATTTAATACACTAGCCAAACTCCCAGAAGATAAGCAAATGTTAGTTAAGGAAACAAAGTAGCCCTTGTTCCAATTGCAAAATCCACAGTAGGAAAAAGAGGATGGACATCATCAACTCCTCGCTGCATGCTGGCGATTTAGCCAGTAGGAGCAGTTGGCGCCATCAAAGTAGGGTGACTTCGTAATATGGTAGGAAATAGCAATGCTACTGCTGAGAACTTGTGACTCGAATAAAGAGAAGTGGGAACACATTCCGCCTTGCAAGTCCAACTTACATTTCTCAATTAGGTCTTTAACACCCGAGCCCACCACCCTAAGGTAATGTTGACCCGTTGTTAATTGAACCAACCGTCAACAGGATTAGAACTCGCTATGCGCAATCCAATATCGCCCCAATAATATGAGGACTCGATATTGGAGTCACTACGCATACGGCCTTACTCTTTTGAGAAGCAAAGAGCACGATCTAGATACGCTTGTATACAGGAGCTGTCACTTCGGACATGCGTCTCCTCCATACAATCCCTGGTGACAGAACCCTTTGCCTTGACGGGAGACCATTGATGTCACTTATGTGATCCTCCACCTCTTATTCAAATTCAATAATTAATTATCATGAATAACATTCATATAATTAATTCTTCTAAGGGAAATACACATCTATTCATAATAGACTGTATCAATTAGATATAATCAAGTTAATCATATTAAATTAATTATATATCAAATCTTAATCAACAAACTTAATTATTACTTGAATAGAAGGTATAATCTCAAAGTATGTATTATTCGAATTTTAATAATTAAGGGAAACCCTAAACCCTAAAACCTAACTTTTGCATCTTAACTAAAAAATAAGGGAACCCCCTTCACTAAATAGTTTATTAAAAGTTATATATAATTAAAGGTGATTTTAAAATTTTTGAGTTCATATGGAGAAGATATGGGTCTGGGATGTTTGTGTTTTGGCTTTTTATTCTAAGTAAAAAATGTACCTTGTATATTATTTTTATGTGAAATCAACTTTATAATTTTTATATATTTTTATCTACAACTTTCATGTACAGGTTTCTTTATTTGAGGTATAAATAATAAAGAATAAAATAGGTCTCAAAAAATACAATATTGAAGCATACCCTTATATCCCCATACTTTATTCCTTGTCGATCCAGTCATGAAGATGCCTCGGTCTCGGGGTTTAGGGTCATAAAATTCCTTTAACATTTTATTTATTTTTCCTTTTCTCTTTATTCTTCTATTTTACCTTTAAACAATGTATTTTATATAATATTTATACAATAAATAATAAATATTAATTTGCACAAAATAACAATATTTACATATATTTAACTAGGGTTTAAAGGCCAAAATAAAATAATCGTGGTGATAAAATAGAGATTCACCACACACATGCATACATATATCCATAAACATACACATATAGACATGTGCTTGTCGATATATATATATATATATATATATATATATATATAGGATATCTTTCAAATGAGACATGGTCCTTCCATCCATATGGAAGGCCAACAATCTCAGCCATCCGTCTTAAATCGTGTGGTTGTCATTAATGACATGTTAATTTTTTTTTATAAATTAAGCAAAAACCCATTTTGGTCTTTATGCATTATCTAAATATAGCATGTAATTAACGTCACATTAATTGAGGGCTAGGGTTGATCCCTCCAAAATAGGATTATTTGAAATTAAAGGAGACGCCGCCCCTTCCTCTCCAATGGGCAGGCGGCGACGACGTGCGAACGGGTGAGCAGCGGATGCGCGGGCAGCTGGTGGTCGTCGAGAGGGTGAAGCTTCTTAATCCGTTTCTCCATTTTCGTCTTCTGTTGCTCGCGTTTTATTTCAGGAGAAGTATGGACGTCGACGGTGAAGCTTCTTCGACGACGCGGCTTGCGCAAGGGCTGGATGACACAGACGATTGCAACGAGGAGGACGTCGTCGACGATGATACAGACGATGACAGAGCAAAGACGAGGACGGGTATTGCATTGGATCGTGCGATGGACATCTTATTGGCGGGATCGAGCGAGATCGTACGTCGGATCGTACGATGCACGCGGCAGCATTGGACAGGAGCACGGGGAAACACGAGAGGAGGAATGGATGCAGCGTGGCGAGGTCTCGTCGACACGAAAATACAATATTGACGTGCATTATACGCTTTTTTATGTGTATTATACAATTTTCGAGTGTATTAGAGATATTCGATATGTATTTGTACGTATCAATTGAGTGCAAAATGACAGTTGTTGTTTTTTATGCATATTGTATATTTTATGTGTATTACACATTTTGGATATGCATTGTACATTTTGAATGCGTGTTATACATATTTCGGTGATATTTTACTCATCCATTGAACGTGAATGACTATTGAATTTTTACAAATAACTATAAAAATTCTATTATACAAAGAACCATACAATCGATACAAATAACTATGCATTAATTGCTAATATGAATTGTATTCTACAAATAACCACACATAATTTACAAATGGCTGATTAATTTTGAAAGAAACACAGTAAATACAAAAAAACATACACTCGTTACAAAAAGAACAACAGATTCTACAAAAAAAGATATTAAGATACAAACATTGCCCTACGTAATGTCGCCCAGAATAAAACTGGATATATTTTAAACATGGTAATGCGAAAAATACCAAAAATAAAAATAGCTAAATTTAGAATTTCGGAATATTTATTGGCATGCATAATTAATGCGAAAGTTGATGACCAAAATGCCCTTTTGGGCACCAAAATTGGAGTTACCGTTGGATTTGAATCCGATGGCCCAGATCGTTGGCCTTCCATTGAGATGGAAGGACCACATCTCATATGAAAGGCCCCCTATATATATATATATCTGTGTGTGCTTGTCGATATATATATATATATATATATATATATATATATATATATATATATATGCTTGTCGATAGGGGAGCTAACTTAGCTCCCCCCGCCCTATTTTCTTCAAATTTTTTATTTTTTTTTTGAATTTTTTTTCCATGAATATTCATCACTATATCCCTATATTATGTCATAAAAATTTCGTGTGAAACAGAGACTCATAAGGCCTCCATCCAGACAGTCATTTTTTTTAACGGTAACAGGATTTTTTAAATCGACCCCGTTTGGATGGAGGTCATAGGAGTCTTTGTTTCGCATGAAATTTGATTGACATATTATATGGATTTAATAATGAATTTACACAGTTTTGGATTTCAAAAAAAAATAAAAAAAATATGTAAAAAAGGGGCGGGGGGAGCTAAGTTAGCTCCCCCTAGGGGGCATCCACATTTTACCCATATATATATATATATATATATATATATATATATATATATATATATATATATATATATGAGGATAGGGAGTATGCACCCGGGTGCATGTAATTTTACATGCACCCGGCCCATCTTCCACTTTTTTTTTATTTTTTCGAAAATAACCGCCATGTATATTCATCTATATATCCCTCCTATATGTCAATAAAATTTTGTCAGAAACAGATACTCCTACACCCTCCATCCAGAACTAGTCGATTACAGCAATTCTAAGACCCTTAAAATTACATGTTCTAGATGGAGGGCGTAAGAGTCTCTGTTTCTGACAAAATTTTAATGGCATATAGGAGGGATATATAGATGATATACATGACGGTATTTTCCGAAAAAATAAAAAAAGTGGAAGTTATAGGGCCAGGTGCATGTAAAATTACATGCACCCGAGTGCATACTCCCTATCCTCTCTCTCTCACTATATATATATATATATATATATATGAGATAAATGGGTCTGCCCCCAGGGAGTAGCCAACTTGGCTACTCCCACCCTTATTTTCCCTCATTTTTTTATTTTTTTGGAAAATAAAAATTTGTATATTCATCATTATATCCCTCTCACATTCTATTAAAATTTCGTCAGAAACAGAGACTCCTACGGCCTCCATCCAAACATGGTCGATTTAAAAAATACTGCGACCGTTAAGAAAATGACGTCTGGATGGAGGGCTTAGGAGTCTCTGTTTCTGACGAAATTTTAATAGTTAGTGAGAGGGATATAATGATGAATATACAAATTTTTATTTTCCAAAAAAAATAAAAAATGAGGGAAAAATAGGGGTGGGAGTAGCCAAGTTGGCTACTCCCTGGGGGCAACCCATTTTACCCTATATATATATATATCTGTGTGTGTGTGTACATATATATATATATATATATATATATAGAGAGAGAGAGAGAGAGAGAGAGAGAGAGAGAGAGGGATCCATGGAGTAGGTAACTTACCTACTCTAATTTCATTTTTTTCTATTATTTTTTATTTATTTTGAAAAATAATTTCATAGATTTTCATAACTATATCCCTCTAATTTGTCATTAAAATTTCGTAAGAAACAGAGACTCCTATGCCCTACATCCAGATCAGGCAATTTTAACGTTCTTAGATTTGTTGTAATTTACCTGTTCTGGATGGAGGATATAGGAGTCTCTGTTAGTAACGAAATTTAATGACATATTATATGGATATAGTTACGAAAATCCATTAAGCATTTTTCGAAAAAAAATTGCAAAAAAAATGAAAATGGAGTAGGTAAGTTACATACTCCATGGAGTAAGATCTCTTTCCTCACACACACACACACATACACATACATACATATGTGTGTGTGTGTGCGCGTGTGCGTGTCCGTGTGTGTGCGTGTGTGCATGCGTGCGTGCAAAATTTTAATTGAGGTGTCACCTTTCCATTCACTTAGTTTGCTACCTCCAATCAACCATCCGATATTGATCAATGTCACCCGAGAAAACCACTTATCAACATAAAAAACACTACTATATTTTTAGACAAAAAAAACTTCTCTTCTATTGTAATCTCAGTTATCATGTTAAATAATGATTACACATATTTAATTACTAAATATAGCATATCTTTTGAATGTCGTTCTTCCTTACTCGAGATTCTCATATATGTTTTTTATGATTTTCTAGTTATTCTCCTTCGGCTTCATCAAAAACATTGACGACACACTCAAGATTTCCAATAAAACAAGTTCCAGGTTAGTATATTTTTACATGGAGGATGTGTGTTCTTATTTTTTTCATTTTTCTTACTTTAATTCTTTGTCTCCCTACTTGAAATCTTCGTTATTTTTTTCATTACAATCTTTGTATATTTCTATACTTTTAATATCGAATTTCAAACGATGAGGAGGATTTCTCGGTTACATTCTAATATCAGATCTTTGGTGGCTTCATTACATATTTCATTCTTTGTCTATTTTTCAATTTGTAAAATTATATTTTATTTCATTTCTATGCACTCATGTTCGATTACATTTGGATGCACTTATGTCTATATCAAGTTCAATGCTTTTGATTGCATGATATGTATATGCGCATCAGGTTTTAAGTTCAATGATATTGATTACATCATTTTACAAAGCAGTACACCTAATTGCAATACATATAATCATTTTACTTTTCTTCTGTCTCATTTTCACAATGTCATAATGTATTACATTCAAATGATTGATGCACTACCTATACAAACACGTTCTAGTTATTTTATATTACGAAAGTTATTTTATGCTTCCATATTCTATTTACAATATCTCATTCTCTTTTTGCATTATGTATGGTTACTTGGATAACTTTCTATGAGAGGAAGAAGATTAAAGATAGAGACAACAAGATCTTGCGGTTGTCATCAATTTGAAATTGACTGTAGAAAAATAGGAGACGGATGTAAAAAGAGTGAGAGAAATGTAAAATATGAATTACAATTATAACATATGTTAAAGAAATGATGGATTCATTTATTGCAAGTCTTCGTTTTGGTAGAATGTTTGATATAGTATTGGATGGGCATAAACTTTGTACATGAAATGTAAAAGAAACTCGATGAATGTGACATATGAACTATTTATTTAATATGGATTCATTTATTATGACATAGGTTTAATATCCCCTAAATTAGTATGCATATGACATGTAATATATTTAACGTATTCTCAATTTACCCTTCTAAGATATTAGGAAATATAATTGTAACAAAAATTCCATCATTTTAGGAATGTTGTACACATGTATATCAATTAATTAGCACATGATCAAAGTACCCTATATTGTAGAAGATACATCTACACAAGAAATACAAATTTTTGTTGGATTTGAACTTTTCACGAACATCAATGGTTATTATTTTATAATTTAAAATATAGAATTGTAAAATATCTCAATCGTTTATAAATTATTAACAATTATTTTACAACATGAACCTTTATTCTATTAGATATTTCAGGATTTTTTTTACATCACTTAGTATATACTTAAATATAGAATGATCAATAATGTGTATTTTACTAAATTAGCACTAATTTAATCTACAACATATTTTTGTTGGTACGAAAACTACCCAGTTGTTTCAATCTCACTTGTACACTTATCATCCAATGGCCTAAGATGATACTTTTTCATAAATAAAAGACGCCTACTCAATTTTTTTTGAATAGAAGATGAGGGTGACCTCCTGAGGGGGGATTCACCTCAATAATAATATATTAAAACATAATAAAGTGTACATTATCTGGCGACCCAGAATTGATATAGAGAGTTACAATGGGTGAGTACATTCTCAGGGTAGAATCTTTGATTTTTAAAAATAAGATCATTCCTCCCAACCCAAATGGCCCATAACACTGCAAAAGGGAAAGCACAGTCATCTGTTGAATTCCCTCCCACGGATCTCACTAATCTCCAGAAATCCATAGTACCTCCTGACGACGCCCACGGTAATCCAACCTCCTTCCATACGTGGTCAGATGTCGGGCACCTGAAAAACAAATGATCTGCATCTTCAACCTGCTCTCCACATCTGTCACACCTCGTGTCCGGAATGCCCAAAAGTCTTCCTCTCCTTACTTTATCGCACAGTCTTCCCCTTCGCAGACACCAAAGGAAGGCCTTAACCCTGCATGGGATCTTTCTAGCCCAAATAATCTTCATATCCAAGCAAAGGTCTGCATCTAGGGCCTCAGTGGTCCCCTTGAATTCTTTGTATGCCTTCTTCGTTTAGAACCTACCATCCACCCATACAAAATGGTCCCTACCATAAGTGATGCAATCAGGACTCGGCAGTTCCAACTGCATCCTTGATAGCTCCTCTAACCGCCGGCTCGAGAGAGCGGACATGAACTGTGGATCCCAAGACCCTGATATCCCAACTTGCATTAGAGAGCACTCTTTCGTCGCTGCTAAAGCAAAAAGCCTTGGAAATCTATTACTTAGTGGCCCCTCACCCGTCCAATCATCCTGCCAGAACCTGAAGCACTCCCCATCTCCAACCTTTGGTTTCAATTTCGGGGCCAACAAGGGAAGGACTTCTCGCACACCACCCCATAGAGGGGACTCGAACCGTACTTTCTCTACCTCGAGGGAGCCTCACACTTTGTATATCTCGCGCAAAAGTCTGGCCACTAGCTTGTCCGACACTCCCCAGATCTGAATGACCCACTTTGCTAACAGAGCTTTGTTCATGCTTGCGACATCTTGAATCCCTAAACCTCCTTCACTACGCGGTCGTGTAATCTCTTCCCAACTGACTAAGTGCATACCTGATCTTTGTTGCTTTCCATCAGACCAGAAAAATCTCTTCATCATAGATTCGATCTTCTTACGGACCCCGACTGACATTAATCTAGTGGAGAAAAAGAAGATAGGAATTGCTGACAACACATGCTTCAAAAGGATCAGCTTTCCCCCTTTAGACAAGGTAACTGCCTTCCACCCCGCCAATCTTTGCTCCATTCTCTGGAGAATCATGTCCCAATCTGACTTTTTGAGCTTGCCCCCCGTTAGGGGAAGGCCCAGGTAAGAAATCGGCAACTCGCCTAATGGACAATCCATCAGCTCTGCCATTCTACCAGCTTCGTCACCCTCTCATCCAAAAGGAATCACAACCGACTTGTGCCTATTAATCCGAAGGCCCGAAATACAACTAAAGATCTCCACTATCTGCACCGCCCTTCGAGTCTTGTCCTCTGTACCTCCCAAGAAGAGCACTGTATCATCCGCATATTGCAAAAGTGGCACAGAGATGGCTCCACATCGGAACCCCTCGCACCACCCATCCTCGACCGCACGCGTGAGAAGAACTGCCAGAGCATCTGCCACAAGGACAAACAGCATCGGCGCCAAGGCACAACCCTGCCGAACTCCCCTCTGAGGCTGGAAAAAACTTCCTTCGGGTTTCCCATTCACCAAGACCGAGTAAGAAGATGTTGTGACACATCTCTTCATCCAAGCAATCCACCAATCTGAAAAACCACGCCGCCTAAGAGATACCCATAGAAAGCTCCAGTCCACGCTATCATAGGCTTTCTCGTAGTCAATCTTCCAAATCAGACCTTTCTTCTTGGCCCGTCTCCACTGAAGACAAATCTCGGATGCCATGATCAAACCATCAGCCATCTGTCGTCCAGGTATGAAAGCAGACTGTTCTGGAAGAATCACCGCATCGAGGACCCTCTTTAGTCTATTTGCGAGAACCTTTGCAACAATCAGGTAAATAGCATTGGACAACGCAATCGGTCTGTAGTCCTCCACTCTCAACGGTTAGTTCTTATTTGGAAGGAGGAAAAGCAATGCCCTGTTAATCTTCTCGAAGCCCCTATTTCCCTCCCTAAATTCGTTGATCACATCCAGAACCTCATCCTTCAGCAACGACCAAAACTCCCTGTAGAAGAAAACAGGGAACCCATCAGGACCAGAGGCACCATCAGCATTCAGTCCCCACACCGCCTTTTTAACCTCTTCTTCTTCTTCGAAAGGTGCTTCGAGACTCGTAGCTTGGTCCTCTGACAAAGCCCTCGTTCCTCTCCCAAGCCAACCCCATCCCTCCCCCCGCCTCCTCCTCGAGGCCTCCACAAAATGACCCCTGAGCACACGGCCCAGCTGCGTGTCCCCCACCACTCTCACCCCTCCAACCTCCAGCTCATGGATGTAGTTCCGTCTTCTTCTACCCGACGCCACGGAATGGAAAAATCTTGTGTTTGCATCTCCTTCCCGTAACCACTTTTGCCTTGATCTCTGCTTCCACTGGACCTCCTCTTTTTTGTTTTCCAATAGCAGCTTTTCTAGCAACCTCTCCCTTTCTTCTAACTCTTCCTGATCTAGCCCTCTCTGGTCATCCAGACCATCCAAGCGCATAACCCCCTCCTGAGCAGCTCCCCTTTGGGCCTTTCGTCTAGCTCTCACCTCCTTTCCATACATTAACAGAAACTTTTTCAGCAGAGCCAACTTGTTTGCAAAGCGAGACACTGCCGATCCGTCTGGTCTCCAACTGATCCATCGTGATGCAACCTCCTCCTTGAAGCCATCCTCCAAAAGCCAAGAACGCTCGAATCTGAAGAAGAATGTTGTCCTCGTCTGCTCCTCAGACGACCACCGAATCGGTGTATGATCCGAGTGAGCCCGAGGTAAAGCCCAAGCTCGAGAGAGAGGGAAAAGCTCCAACCCATCAGCTGAAAGAAGGAATCTGTCTAACCGAGATCTCGAGCTTACATTACGCCAAGTGTAAGCACATCCTGCAGCATCCATGATCGAAAGTCCCCGCGTGTGAAGAAGATCCACAAATGCCTTAGAGCCCGGATCATGACCACCCCTGCGTCTAGGCCGATCCTCCGGGAGAAGTGTTAAATTTAGATCCCTTCCAATGAGCCAAACACTATCCTCCAACACGGAGCCGACCTGATCCAGGTCCGCCGCGAGAGAGCGACGATCACTCCCAGTAGGACCATACACATTTGTCACTGTAAAGAAGACCCCATCGTGACGACGCCTAAGACGATCCGAAATCGAGAAGAGCGAACGCTGCTCTCCCACCTTCTCAACCACCTCCTTCTTCCACCCCGTGAGGAGGCCTCCCGCTGCACCATTCGCCTCCACCTCGAAAACTCAAGTGCATCCCCTCCCCCTAGTTCACGCCACAACACTTCTCCTCCCCTTGAGACCTTCGTCTCCTGAAGCATCACAATATCTGCACGTGCATCCATAATAAGGTTTCTCACACAAAGCCGTTTCTCGGGGCGGCCTAGACCCCTTACATTCCAGGACATCACCTTCATAAGGACAACTCTTTCTTCTTCAGAGGGGCCACTACCCCCAAGCTCTCTGCAAATTTTCTGTCCAGCAGGCTGAAATAGCTTGGGCGCCCGATAGGAGATGTTGATTCATTGGCACCCGTTGTTGTCTTACTGACTCCCACCTCAGCTCCTCCGAGGGGCCCCACCAGACTCTTCCCCCTTTTCTTCTTCACAGCAGCCCCTTCCTCTCAAAGCACCAGCCGAATCGCCGAATGTCACCAACCCCCTCCAGCCCCTTCTCCCGCGATGCATCGCGAAGGGGGGCCACTACAACACCGCCCCTCAAACCCCCTCCTAGAAACCCTCTATCCGCCCCCTGCCGCAACTCCTCCTCCTTCTGCGACAGCAAGTGCACCTCCAACGATAGCCCTGAGCTCAACTGCAGGTTACTCCCGTCAACACAAACTTGGTTGAGACCACCCCCTTCACTAGGAGCACGAATCGACACTGCGGGCGATGATGTCCGAGACACGACCTTTCGATCAGGGGCTTGATGCTGGAGCTCCTCCTTCTGCTCGAGTGTTGTGCTCTCCCGCCTCAGAACCTCTTCAGCGCGATGTCGGATCTGCCCAGAAGCCGCTACGACCTCGGGGTTCTTAGCTTGTAAGACATCCCTCGAAGGATCTACAACCATTTCATTCATGTAGCAGTAAGAAGGACCTGGGAGCGAACCAGACCCCCTGCACTCCAGATCCGAGTCCACAACATCCGTCAAATCTGGAACCATATCCTCAGCGTCTTTCCGCTGGGTCTGCCCCAGCGTGATGTTTTGTAATTCCGATCGATTTGGTGGAACAACCATCCCCGAATCGATGACCCGATCTGAGTGGCATGCAGAAATGGGATGGGGGGCCTTTGAGTCTCCAACCCGCCGAGCCAGAAATGGAGAATCCGTGCATGAGACGTTTGAAATGGCAGCCATTAAAGCACCTTCGTCCCTCAACGAAATGTAGGGTCTAATTCCCTCACGAGCGGTTTGATTTGAAAAAACCACACGTTGGGCATTTGGCTTGAGAGATTTAAATGTTGGGGGGCCATTCAGATTCTCCATAATTGGCTCCCCCGCCTTGAATGCACCAACCCGCAGACCATGCTGAGAAGGAAGCGTTTTGTCTTCCGAGAAAGGTGGCGCCGCGAACGTTGCGAACGTAACTGCCGGCCCGGCGACCTCCGCCCTGAGCTCCACTCCGCAACCTGAAGGTTTACCGCCCTCTCGCCTGCTACGAAGCTCCATATCGGTCGTCTGAATACCGACCGTCGCTAGTTCGACGTGAAGGGCACGTCCCTCCAATTGCACAACCCACCAACCAAGCTGTCGCGGATGAAGCTCCCGAACCCGGATAATAAGCTCCGGCCATTCCCCCTCTCAATTCCATCGCTTACGACATCTTCAACCTCGGCGATCCCCGAGAGAATTCTCTGCACTCGCTCTAGACTTCGCCAGAGATATGGGATTCCCCGCACTCGCACCAAGGACAAGTGACGGGTAGAGAGGATTCCGTCCGTAGCACATGCCACTCTCCATCGAATGAGTGATTTTCCTAGCTTTGACAACGCCAGCAATGCCTCCGCCTCTTCACCATTGAGGCCTCGTGCCAGCACCCGCCACGACGTGACCAAGACGACATCACCCCGGAAATGCTCCCCCACTGCCATCCCCACATCCGATGTCCCCCTGGATAGAACCTCCCTACCGCCTCCTTCCCCCACCAACAGGTTCGACGACACCCTCGAAACCGGAGAACCCCAGTTACCCATCTTGCAGGCGTTGTTCCGATGCCCAAAGCCACGACATCCGAAACAACGAATCGAATCCCGACACTGACGAGCCCAATGGTCAAGGGCTCCGCACCGGAAGCAACCTTTCCCAAAAGGTCGAGGCCTAGCCGTGGCATAGGCCACTCCGCTCCCGGTTGCCATCCTCTTACGTTGACTACGATGAACCTCCATCCATCCCTGCTCACTATCGGCTCCCGGCCGACTTTGCTCTCTCATCCTTGATAGCTCTCCCGGTCGACCCTTGATAGCTCTCTACACACACAGGTAGTGCTTCAATGATTGTTGGATGGTGAAGCTCCATCCATGCTCGTCGGACAAAGGTTGGTCGATCGCCGAGAATGGTGGCGGTGGCAGAGTCGGTTGTAGCGGCAGACGTAGCGGAAGACGCCTACTCAATTGAAGTGCTCCCTATATATAATTTGATTCACTAGGGAATCGAATCCACAAGTCAAATTCATATTGTTTCGAATTGAACCTTTTTCGACTTTTCTGACCTAATCTCAGTTGAATTTGAATAATTGGGTTCGATTAGCACCCTAGTTATCGGTCATCTCTTGCAATCTCCGAGAAGAAAATCACTAGAAGAAAAATAAGCAGAACTCTTTCCATTCCCTTTCTTTTCTTTTCTCTCACACTCTAGATTCTCAATCTATCTCAGTTTCTTGAGATCTAATCAGTCTCCATCAATCAACGTCCTATATACACCTATCAAATTTCCTTTAAAGATATCATAGAATCCAACTCTACTTTATCAATATTTTTATTTTTCCTAATTCATATACAAACATACATTTATATATAATTAATTCGGAAAAATACCTTTCCTCCTAACTCACAGTCCACGTGCTTCTATTTTTAAAATTGATAAATACAATTAACTTAAATAGCTAAACAAACCATTTTCCCCTTATGAAAAAGTCAACCGTCCATTAAGTAAACGAGTGCGCCTCCATAACTTTTAGAACACATTGATAGAAATATAAATTTAGTAAATTGAACACGTATATATTTTTTAACGAGTTTAAGTAATGGTATTAGGTCATTGCAGTTTTTTTTAGTTATTATGTATTTAATTGTACAGATTATTAGATTCGCCGACAACATAATAGGACATCACGTATATTGTGAAAAATGATCCACCACACATATCCCACGTATCACAGTTTACAATTACTTTAATCGTTGCAAAAGTATACTTTGTATTTTAAAGTAACAATGTGTAACAAATGTGCTGGCTACGGTTATACACAGATATTCTCGCTAGTCCTAGCTAAACATAGCAATAATATTTGCAGGTTCTTGGGATACCCTCAATTAAATGTACATTCTACAACAAATAAAATGAAAAGCTGTTGTATATTATCCAATGTTAAATACATAGTAATAAATAATATCAAACAATAAGTTTATTTTCCTATATATTTGTTGACGAATAACATTATTTTATTTCTATCGCTGTTATATTTTTTTTATTGTAGTCCCCTTCAATAAGTAAATTAAAAAGAATAATAAACAACACTTGTGAAATTAAAAATGTGTTTTGTTCTTGCTTCAATAACAACGACTTTTTTATTTCAAACCATTGTGTTGCTCACCATATGTATTCCATGTCCCCTTATCCATACTTAGCTCCTAACATGGTACACAACTTTCCTTGTTTACGTATCACATGTGGATATGTAGATTTCTCATAGTTGGTGATGCTGCACACACAACTATTCTTATGGTAAGAGACTATGGTCCAACTATTCGATCATCAATAGATGAAAGAGCCCAATGCAACAAAAAGTGTAAGTTGGATCTTTGAAACATTTCGAATCATTTCGAAACTAATTAATTTGATATGTTTTACCAAGAAGGTCTACGATTCAAGTCTGTATGCTCTATAGATTCTATATTGCATTATCATTTCGTCATTAGTACTTGTTTTGTTGGTTCATTTGGTTTGCTTCGTTCATAGAAATGGAAAAATTACCACGTACTTATAAAACTATTTTTACAAATCTTGAAGAGAAGGACAATAAGTTATGGCTATGTTATAAATCGTAGCTAGCACAAATATAGAAAATAATATTATATACGTTGGATATTTCAAAATTAGAGATAATTTTATAACAAATAGTATTTGTTATTATTAAAAACAACATCCACATACATAATATGATAATACAACGGATAATGGTTCTTATATATAACAGTTGCTAATATTACAACAATAGATACATTATTTGGTTCTAATACCAGAATGATTTTAAAAGAATATATATAATACAATGCCAATATTCGGGATTCAAATATTTAAAGATTGCTAACTGTATTTAAGTAGGGTTAAATGGGGCTGTCCCCTGGGAGTAGTCAACTTCGCTACTCTCACCCCTATTTTTCCCTCATTTTTTTATTTTTTGGAAAATAAAAATTTGTAAATTCATCATTATATCCCTCTAACATTCTATTAAAATTTCGTTAGAAACAGAGACTCCTACGGCCTCCATCCAAACATGATCGATTTAAAAAATTCTGCGACCGTTAAAAAAATGACGTCTGGAAGGAGGGTCTAGGAGTCTCTGTTTCTGACGAAATTTTAATAGAATGTTAGAGGGATATAGTGATGAATATACAAATTTTTATTTTCTAAAGAAATGAAAAAAATGAGGAAAAAATAGGGGTGGGGGTAGCCAAGTTGGGTACTCCCAGAGGGCAGCCCCATTTTAAATATTTGAGCTGGTTTCTAAATATTTTCTTATTACGGATTTTCTTTTCTGCAGTAAACGTCAAGTTCTCAGAAGCCGTCGATTTGCGAAGAATAACAATCGAGAAAAACGCATAATTAGCAGTATAAAATGCGTACTCACCTTATTTCTGATTGTCCTCCAAAATTGATCATCGCAACAGTTATTAGCGATTGGCTCGCATTGGCAGGATAAGACTCGTGACTAATGAAAGGCCTCAGCTCCAGAGCTGATAGGAAAGGCTTCCCGAAGCCCGTTTCCACAAGGCAAACTTGCATGGACTTGCCGGCGGCCTCTGCTATAATCTCATGAACCTCTGGAGTGGACGCATCCGAGATCGACACCTTAGACCACAGGTTTGTTTCCAAATAGAGATCAAACTGTGGCGCAGTATCAAGCCTGTCGTAGTTGCCATACAAGAAGTAGGCTCTCACAAGATAGCTCTTTCCCTTGGTTACTGGCAATATTGTATAGCAGTTCCTCTTCCCTTCTTGAAAGCTCCTCAGGTCTTTCAGCTTCGGATCTAACGTTGCAGTGGCAATGGAAACAGAGATCTGATGATTCTCGCCGGTATCTGTGTATGAGGAATCGGATGAGTACGAGATCCCTCTGGTGTCCGTGGAACTGTAATTTGCAGGCTTCCCGCAGTCAATGCTTACGAAGCCTTTAGTTTACCACACACATTATGTAGAAAAAGGTCGTCAAAAGGATCAAATTGCCAAAGTGCAACAAATGACTAATCGAATTAGCGCAAGAGACGTAGATAAATAGAGATGGCGATATATACCTAGCTGTGCATGGGCAACCAAGCAGAGGGTTAAGAGGAGAGCCGAAATGGCACAGGTAGAGATTGCCATTCCCATTCCCCCGATTCCTGCAATGAAGCGCGAATTGGAGTAGATATATATTGATACGCGCAGAGGGGCACGGTAAGGGAATATGTATGTTTTTCCTTAACACGAAATTCTGCGTCGTGCATCCACTTGTTTTATAAAACCACCGGCAACGAAGACGGGGGAGCTTAAAGGGAGCACATCCCCTGCTGTGGGAATTAGCCCCATAGCGTGATGTGCCCTTGCTATTTTTTTTTATGAAAATCATGCGAGATATTGTAACATTGTGGATTTATATTTTCGGACGGTTATTAAGGATAATTATAGGGATGCTAAATGAATTGAATCATTCGAATTCGATTAGGATTCATTCGATAAAAATTCGAAAAAAAATCGATTCAAAATCAAATGAACTAAATTTGAATTCAACTTGTGGATTCGATTCCCAAATGAATCAAATCTGAATTCACTTGGATTTGTTTGATAACAATTCGATTCGATTCAATACACATACATATATAATATGGTATGAAGCATTATATATATTGTAAATATATGTAGTATATATGTTGTAAAATCCCCACAAATGATACACAACTTAATATAATAAATAAAAAATTTCATCATCTTATTCTAAACATCCCAATTTTGGGATGCCTATTACATAACCATACCCCCTCTTTACTCCCCCAAATTCTCTCTCTCCCCTCGTCACTCATGAAAAAAACCCTGATATTTGCTTCTGCTCTCCAACGCCGCCAGCTCCAACCTCCCGCTCCTGCTTGCTCTCTCCAACATTGCTAGCTCCAGTCTCCCGCTACTGCCCACTCTCTCTAACGTCGTCGGCTCTGGCCTCCCGCTTCTTCTCGCTCTCTCCAATGTTGTCGGCTCTACTCTCCCGCTCATGCTCGCTCCCACCACTAACAACGCCACCCTCCCAATCGCCAGCCTCACCACCAGCTCCCACTCCTCCATGTCGTCGACAACGACACCAGTTATGGACTCACCAATGTCGCCATCATCTCTCCATCACCCCCGCAACTACAAGTATTACTACACACTCCCTTTTACCCTTAAAACTTAAGATTTAGGTTCTATTCAAATAGTTTATGTTATTCTAAAATACATCATCTGCAAACAAACACATACTAAATTTTTAAAAACCATCCCGATGTCATAGGTTTCAAATTTCTAATAATATTTTCCTTAATCACACTCTCAATCCTGCCATCTATCATAATATCCAGATCTTATGATAAGGACAACCAAGCATTTGAATACAAATAATATCTTAGAGACAATTATGGTATGAACAGATTTCATGGATTTCAAGCTTTGCCTAAATGACTAAATGTGCAAAAGATCATAACTGCAATTAAATTCCATTTCTCATCAAGATTACAAGGAGACTAAGTTATCAAGAAGGAAATATCATCATAATCTTTAATAAGCCCAACTATGCCTCCACAAGAATGCATTGAAATGAGGTAAGTATGAACTGTTCATGATTGATGTAGAAAAAATGTTACATAATTGAAAATTGAAGATTAGAGCCATACCAACTGAGTTCTTAGTCACTTCTGCCGATTTTTATACACCTCAGATGCGTGATTCAACTCCATAAGTCAGTTCACGTCGATCTTTTATGATTCTGATGGAATTTAGTGATTCTTTTTCTTAGATATCATGGAGATAGGTCACAATCGGGGCAATATATGGAAGATTCTCAAAGAAACGTGGAACACAATCTTCTGGTTATTGTTTTGAACCTGTATATCTATTAATCTATATTTTTTATTTCTATATTGGTATGGAATTTAAAATATAATTGAGTATATATTTTCATTTTGTTGTTAGAAGTCGAATTCAAACATACCATCTTCTCAAGATAGTATCCATGAGAGGATTATTGGGCATGATGATGATATTAATGAAAAAGTGGAAGAAGAGGGTGAAGAAATAGAAAAATTGAATCTTGAAATAATTACAAGATTGATAGAAAGAAGAGATCAATTGTTTGTGAATAATTTACCAAAGAGAAGAGAAAGTTGGTCGAGTGTTTGTTAAAGGATGGAGATGCATTGATTGAATTTCCATCATAGGTACAAAAAGAAAAGATCAATGATTTATCAAGATGTAAATAATTATTTTTTCTTTATATATTCAATTCACTATAGGTACAAAAAAAAGTAAATGAGGATTGCAAGAGACATATACGAACGACAAAAGTTAGATACTTTAATGAAATTTATATCATCTATTAAATTTCACCATTTATTTAAAAGTTCTTTTACTTATCTAAATTATTTTTTTCGCAAATTAGCATCACAATGTGATTCAATTCTTTGAAACTTAGAATATTATTAATATAAAAATTTTATTATTAGTTACATTATTAAATAAAATTCTAATTCGATATAAAATGAATCGAATTTGAATATTCGAGACTCCAAATGAATTGAATTTGAATCTAGATTAGAAATTCGTTTAATATTCGATTCGGATTCGATTCAAAAATTTTATAATGAATTGAATATGAATCTAGGTAGATTCGAATGTATTTGATTCGATTAGCACCCCTAGATAATTAGCCGTAATAATTGGAGTCACAGTGGTTTCCTCTTACAGTGGAATGTGTTACTCGAGGTAACAAGAGCCTTGAGCATACAATCCACACTATTAATGGAAATAAGTGATGAGTAATATCGCAAAGAGAAAGTTTAAATCTAAGCAAGAAGGTATTAACACTCTGGGCTTAGTCGGTCATTCAAAACTTACGAAGTTTAACAGTGTGTTATAAGAGTGATGGATTACTACTTTACAACTTGAGCTTAATCATTTTGGGCGGTTACCAACAAGTCAAACGGGGACGAACTTGATAAGTTGTCTCGATAACAATTTAGGAACCTAAACATGGGACATTACAAATATCCAACTTTATTGTTTGAATCTATGAATATTGTTAAACATGGGACTTTACAAATATCCAACTTTATTGTTTGAATCTATGAATACTGTTAAACATGGGACTTTACAAATATCCAATTTCATCAAGATCTGACATTTCTACTTATTTTATCTTAAAAGTCAAATACTTGTTAGATTTAGTCAATTATAAAATAAGATTTACGATGTATTGTTGATAACTCTTTTTGATTTTTATGATAAAATAGGTTGAAATGTCAGATTTTGATGAAATTCGAAAATGGTATAAGATAGTATCTATAGATTCAATATATAATGTTGGATTTCTCATATGGATTTCACAAAGAAAGAAAAGACAAGGGCACAATCGTATAGCAGCCTTGCTCTTGGGTATCCTCTACAACAGAGGAGTTGCTTTCGAGCTTAGATACATACTATTGGACATGTGAACGCATGGCAAGATATTTTGCAAAAAATACTATTGTGAATTATACGAGGGGGAAACGGATCCCCAAATATAGTCCCTCCTTTTCCCTCTTCCCACGAGGTTGTTTAACCTGAAAATCGGTGATCTTAAGTTCCACACAAGGCGGGAACTCAGTTGCTGAATCAACCATACAAAATTCGGATTAAGAACAACAATTAACCCACAACAAGTAAATCAAGCAATGAAAGTAAATGTGCAGAGTTAAAATTTATTATAACTCTACAACAAGATGTGTATAGGTGCAAGTATGTGTAGAGCTCGAACACATGGAGCAGACTACTTAATGGGGCAAAATGCTCAAAAAGTGTGAATGTGATCAAATGTCTATCTATGCTATGTTTTTGTGGGTTTTTAATTTTATATATTTTTATTTAATTTTTGATTTTATATTTTTTTATTTCTATTTTTTATTTTCTGATTTTATATTTTCTTTTTATATTTTGTATTTTTATATTTTCTTTTTTTAGAAATAGGTATAAAGTTATATAGACTATATAATACAAGAGAGATAAGAGAGAAATAAAAATAGGAAAAAATGCTCAAAATACAGGAAATAAAGTATTTTTATGTCTTTTATATTTTTCTAATATTTTTTTGATTTTTCTATATTTTTCCTATTATTATGGTATTTTTAAAGGTAAAAATACTAGAAAACAGTGAACAAGTTGCTGGCTGAAACTAAATTGAGGATGAAAAATACTAACCAGAGTTCAAAAATCCTCAAACTAACTTTTTTGAAAGATAATAAATCAGATAAAATTCAGGGACCAAAATTATATTTTTAGATATTTTCTAGAATTTTTAGAATTTTTGTAAAAATTTTTAGGGATTTATAATTTTTATGAGTTTTCTTTTGTAATTTTTTAGTGATTTTTGGATTGAAGTTAAAACACACTAAGATAAGCAAAATATATTTTTTTTGGGAATTTTATAAAGTTTTTTTTTTATAATTTTTATGTATTTTCTAATGCAAACAGTGCTAAGAATGCATGTTTTTGAATTTTTATAAATAATAAAATGCAATAAATATGCAAAATGAAAATATGGCGTAGACCTACAATGCAACAGGAACCTATGGTAATTTTTTTGGTAATTTTTGGGGTTTTATAGGTGCTTGAAATAATAGGAAAGCATACAAAATTGCAAAGCCTGACAAGGGTATAAATGTAAATAAGCAAACATCCAGGGGTCAACGTCCAATTTTTACACAAAGTAAATAACTAATTAACAAAATTTCAGGACAAATATTAAATAGCCAAACACGCAAGGGGTCCTATGCAAAAATGCCAAGATCACGCGCACTGTACACGTGTCCCTGCAGGGACCTTCTTGCAAATGCTGTAAGTAATGGGGCCTTAGTCTAAATAGTAAAAAATATATAAAACTGCGGATGAATGTTTCTAAATTATATATTAAGTACAAAAAGGCAGGGGGTGTTGGATGTAAAATACCCACGCATGGGATCCGACGCCTGAAATGAGCCACTTATGCCACGCGTCCGCACGCGGTCCCACGATGCCTCTTCGCGTGAATGACCGAGATTAAATCCCTCGATGGGATCTGACGGTCAAGACTCCAGAAGATCTGACGGCATGCTTTCAAGCTCCAAAATGGCATGGGCTACTCCTATGGTCCTCCTCTAACTACTGGAGGTGGCAAAATTGGCTGGTGTCCACCAGAGTTGCCCCGCGACGTCGAGGTCGAAGAAGAGCACCAGCTGGCTCCGGTGCATCCCAAAATCGCCCCCAGGGGTCTCTTAGTCACGTGGACCTGCAAAAATTGGTTAAGGGGGTCTCGGGCAAATTCCTGCAACCCCATGGCTGGATGATATGGCGTGGAGTGGCGAGAGATGAGCTTGCTGGACTAAGCTCCAGCGAGGTGGTTGCAACGGTGATTGATCGACTGAAGCACGAACGAACGATGTGCAATGGAATCCTAGAGCTACGATGAAGTGAAAACGCAAATAAAATGAGGAAAAGAAGGATCTCAAAAGCTGAAGAAGCCTGAGATAGGTACCACACGGCCGAAGTGGCCGGAGATGGGGTGGAAGATGACTCCTAGCGTCGCCGTACCTTAACAAGGAGCTGGGAGCGCTCCCTGTCACCGGAGATCCGCAGCTACAACTCGGATGTCTAAGCTAAGCCGTGGAGTGGTTCAAAGGAGGAAGGAAGGAATGAGTGATGTTTTGAATGGGTGGCTCTGAAGGCTCAAAGATCGAGAGAAATCAGAGGATTCAACGGTCCAATCCCCGATATTAGCATAGGGCGTGTAAGAGGGATGCTCGAGGAGAAAAAGTCGTGAAGACCACGTCGTGAAAGGAAGAACAATGTGGCCTCGAAAAATCCGCAAAAGCGGACAAAAACTCAGGTCTGACGCAGCCCGGGCATTGGGCAGAGAGTTGACCAAAGGTCAACTTCTGCCGCCTCCTGGTTGGTCCACGTAGACCAACCAGGAAAACACATGGGGAAAAAGATTGTAAATTCGATTAAAAATATAAAATGATTTTATTAATTTTTTATTATAAAATAAAAATGTTTGTTATTTTATAAATTACTTTATGATGAATTTTATTTATTTTTTCGAGTTTAACAATTACAAGTTACCATTTATAGCCTTCATAGGTATATATATCTATTTATTTTAATATTTTATTTTTATTTTGAGAATTTAATTCATTTAATTTTTTTATGATTTTATAAATTTATAAAATATTTTTATATACTTAAAGATATTTTTTATTCTATTTTTATTATGTATTTTGTATACTTAATAAAATAGAAGTATAATTATATAGGTATATGTACAGGTATTATACTTATGTGTTATATTCAAGTATTTTATTTTTGTATTTTCTTTAGGTTTTTATTCCTATTTTAATGTACATATATATTATAAGTAATATTTACAAAATTATAAAAATATAAAATTATAACAATAAATAAAATGAATATTTTAATCTGTACAAGTATACAAGTGGGGTCCAAAACTCAACTTTAAAACCGTAGCTCCGCCAAATGTGAAACCACCTTCATTAAATAGCTTATTTAAAATTATATACAATTAAAGTGAGTTTGACGTGTTTCGAGATTTTATTTGGGAGATATAGGTCTGAGAAGTTGTGATTCTGGAATCTTATTCAGATCATAACTTTTTATCTGTACATTATTTTTATGTGAAATCAATTTTGTAATTTTCTATATGAAGTTGTCTACAACTTTTATGTTCAAAATTTCTTTATTTGAAGTATAAAAAGTGGAACCAAAAATAGGTCCCAAAGTGAATAAAGAACGAGTAGAATCAAAGGTATTTTTATTGGATTTTGGCCCTTATCTCCCCCTACTTTATTCCTTGTCGACCTAGTCATCGAGATGCCAAGGTCTCGGGGTTTCTGGTCATAAAATATTTGCAATATTTTATTCTTTTTCTTTTCTTTTCTTTATTCTATAATTTTGGCTTTAAAAACCGCATTTTATACAATATTTACACACTGATGCATGAATGCTAAAATGCCTAAATTAATCCTATTTACATGCATTTACTAGGATTTTTGAAGGCCAAAATGATAGAATAAAGATGATAAAATGTGGATTCATCATCCCCTATACTTGCCTTTGCTAGTCCCTAGCAAAGACTTATGCAATAAGTGTAGAAAAGAAAAACAAAGAAAAGAAAAAGAAGAAATTTGGATTAAGTTTAACAATGAAACTTGTCTTCATAAAATCAAAGTTTGGAGCTCAAGTCGGACCTTTGAAATTTTAGTGCGGGTGGAACCTTAATGAGTACCGGATTTGAAATCCAATAGCCTTCGAGAATCCCAAAACTCTGCTCAAGTCTCCTCGATAGCCATGTCAGAAATATTTCAACTCATACGCAAACCCTTATGACTATGAATCTGACTCGTACAATGTAAGTGATAGTGGCTCTCCACAACTAGAATGACAAAGAGAATGACTACTCTAATATGACAACCTAATGATTCCCCAATCCAACAACTCATTCCTCTAGGAGCAGGGTATTCCCTTTCAAGTTCAAGTGGCAACCAACCCAAGAGGAGGGGGCGAAGAGAAGAATGGACGGTAGCCAGTGTAGCTACCTATCCTAGGATGCAAGACCGGTGTAGTCAGGTCATCCAACTGCAGCCACATGATTTGACTTTGAAGTTCAAGCTTGCTTATTTGACTATACACATATGTACACTCTGGCAGGCATTTTTATTTTTGTACAGACCTGTCCACTTTTTTTTGGAGTTTTTGCTTTTTGCCTTTTTTTAATACTATATACAGCAGCATTTACATAGGGAGTTTTTCCTCTTGAGCCAGTAGACTATCCCTCTTTTGAAGCATTATTGCAACCCACAATCTCTTGTCCTCGAAACTCATCATCACTGGACGGGTTGGGATGCACTTCCCTCCCTAGAGGAGGACAAGTGTTTCCACCTGTGTACGTCTCATACTGGAAAATCCAACCCCCTCACCACTCCAACTGAGTTGAGCCAAGTGAAAGGTGCAGGTGTCCAAGTTAGGTCATTATCAACAAGAATCGTGAGTGTGCTCTGAAATACTCTACTTAGGTAGTCAAGAATCCATTGAACCAAGTCCCGTGATCCTCAAAGAATTAAGTCAACTAGATCTGAAGTACCTCAATTCCAGCTCCTATAAGGTTCCTGTTAATTAGGTAGATTTAAGGTCCAACCAAGCTCCAATCTTTGGATTTTACTTAGACTCGTTCAACTATCAAACTCAATCCGAAAAATGCGAATGCCATGCAAATGCTATGCAGAAAATATTTTTGTGATCTAATTTTCAAAGATTTTGAACTTTTTATGGGTTTTTGAAGAGATGATGCATATGCATTTTTTAGTTTTTTGAAAAAGGTTTTTCAAATGTTTTTGGTATTTTAGTTTTGCAAATGTTTTTGGGATTTTTGAAAATCAAAAGGTTTTGGCTAAAAATTAGGTACAAATATTTACACGGGGATGCATCTTTTATTTACAAGAATTAGATTTTTTTAAGGATTTAACAAGGTTCGGTGTTCACTTTTATAGATATTTACATAGAGAATTTTAGGTGAGATGTAAGTATTCCTCAAACTTATTTGACAAGTTTTTTTCAAACAATTTTGAAAACGATAGTCTAAAATAATTTTTACAAACAGATTTTACAAACATGTACACACATTTGAAATTATTTTGCAAAGGTTTTCCAAACAATATATAGATTTTTCACATATTTTTGCAACCATTTTTTCAAACCACATGCAAATTATTTTTCAAACATTTTATTTCACACAATGAAAATAAATTTTTATAATCAAAATAAGTTTACAAAGGTTGAAAACATGTAACACAATGTTTTAAAAATAGTTTTCAAAAGATTTTTCACGAAGGTTTTCAAACTATTTTTCAAACATTTTGCAAAAAATATTTTTCACCTGATTTAGTAATCAGTAGATACACAAAGAATTTGAGGAATAATCACATCTTTTTATTAAGGTTTTTAATGAATTTTTTAAGTATAATTAGCCATAATTAAGAAAATACAAAAGTACGAGTTATGGCTAAAGTACATACGCAGTGTATACGACCCCCCTATACTTAGCTTGAGCTATGTGCTCATAGATCAGAGAGAAAAGAGAAGACATAACTCGTACTGAGTATAGAAAAGTCAAAAGAAAAAAATAAATAAGGGATGAAGGAATGAACGAATGAGAAGTTGACCGTCCCCCATATACTTAGGATCAAATAATCCTAAGTATAGCAGACTGTTCACAAAACAGGGAGGGTCAAGGGTGGGAATGAACAGATCTTACTCGGACTGTCTCCCCCTATACTTAGGGTAAGATATCCCTAAGTATAGACAAGAAGAGGAGACAATGGAGAGGATCGAAAAGAATAGAAAGACTCGAGGTGCACACCCCCTATACTTAGGACAAAGTACGTCCTAAGTATAGAGGACTGACAAAAAGGGGCCACACCTTTTCGGTAGATAAACAAGATAAAAGAGGAAAAGAAGAAAAGAACAAAAGAAGAAAAGATATCAACAGATGGAAGAAGATATAGAAGAATGTATGCCTCACTCCCCCTATACCTAGGGTAGAAGAAGCCCTATGTATAGGAAACAACAGGAGTGATGAGACGGAACGATGAATGAACACTCGGCTCGTCAACCCCCCTATACGTAGGACAAAGTACGTCCTAAGCAAGGCAAACACGAGGATGGGTGGATGATCAATACGATAGAGGGACAAAGGTAAACAAAGGAGAATGTACAACAGAGGTGGATATACACAGGATCAAGAAGATTGAAAGCGAAGTGTGGTGCAGGTCAACATTGGGGTCCTCAGATGACATTAACCGATCAAGGTCGACAGGTGTAAGTCCTCAGTGGCCCTAGGTTGTGAAGGCACAAATGGGGTAGTGGAAGAAGTACGACCAGGTCCGGCTTTGGGAGTCTCGCTGATGTCAAAGTGAAATGGGATGAACTCATCTTCATCGGAAGTAGTGTACTCAGTGTCATCCTGTGAGGTCTCATCCAGGTCAAAACCAAAAGGAACGAACTCATCAGTGGAAGTAGTCGAACTCTGTTCGTCCTCAATAATCTCAACCGGATCATCTTTCTCATCAAAAGGCCCGAATTCTCGAAGAAAAGCAACTAAATCAAATTCGGCCTTTGTCTCATCAGTGTCTTTGTGAACAAGAGCGGACCCATCAATGGAAATAGTAAAATCATGTCCATCATGTCTATCTCCGAATCTGCCCTCTGCTCAATGGTATCAATCGTGTAAATCCCACGGATGTCATCAACACATCGCCAGTCACAGGAAGAAGAAACTCCAAGGTCTATGCTTTCCGAGCCTTCCTCCTTGGAGAGGAATTCTCGGGTCTCATCATCGATCATAAAGAAAGTCTCTCTGATATCCTCATAAAGGTCATAGACCTCAGGGTAGCCAAGATAGGTGAAGGTGCATCAGGTGCATGTCTCTGATCAGCAGTCTGTGTGGTGATCAACACTTCGCTTTCGTCAACAGGACGGAAGCAAATCTCTCCTGATCATAATCAATAATGACCCTCGCAGAGGAGAGGAATGGTCGTCCCAGGATGATTGGAGCATGCTCCCCTGTGGAGGTCTCCATGGGCAATACGACAAAGTCAACATTGTAGCTTGTGCCCTGAATCGAAATGACGACGTTTTCAAGGATACCCTTCGGTCTCTTTATTGATCCATCAGCAAACTGAACGATCAGCTTGGTTTTCTTGAGAGGTCCTAAGTGAAGAGACTGTACCAGCGAGAAGGGTAATATACTAATCGAAGCACCGCCGTCGAGGAGAGTGTGATCACAAGTATAATCAGAGATGGTGCAGCTAATGAAAGGTGTGGCAATGTTCCTCTTCCTAGGAATGAGATGGTGTGTGACGGTGTGGGCAGTGGCCATAGCCAGAATATAACGCTCAGATCTGCTCCTCCGCCTTCTTTTCTTGGGAAGAAGAGCAGATAAATCAGTCATGGCCTGCTAAAGTGGGACACATATGATCTCATGAATAGTGGCCACCACTTCTGGTTCAATCAACATTTTTTTTGAATTTTTGGACCTCCTCCATACAAGGGAGAAGTCAGAATCAGCATCTACACGAGGTATGTAAAGAGCAGTGTACAACGGCATCCTCGAGGTCAAAGATGGGACATAGTGTGAATGGATGTGTGGTAAAAGGGTGTAGCAGATGGGTACTCTTCTCACGATTCGACTCGATCATGTATCTCCCGAAATCTTTTTGGATTTTTAAAATTTTCTCATTTTTTTGTATTTTGGGCGATTGCAAGCTCTCATGGAAATCCTCAAATGAACCCATATCATCAAATGGTGGAATATCATGGTCTCTCTTATTTGTACTAGTGAGGTGGTCAATCCTCTGTCTCATATGATCCATCATCTGGTCAAGTGCTCAAGGGTGGACTCCATAAAAGGTGACTCCAACAGCTCAGTCTTGGGTGGATGTGAAGGTGGATAATACAGAGATAATGGTGGATGTGGGTAGAAGTCCGAGTCCTGACACTGCGACTGAGGCGGATATGTACAAAAGTCAGGAGCAAAGTCCTCCTGGAAAAAGAGAGGTGGACCGACTAGAGTGAACGATGGATCCGCAAAGTCCGGATAAAAGATGCTCTAGGGGTCCATCTCGAAACAAGAGGGAAATGATCGGGAGAGTATGAAGGTCAAGTCAAGAGAGTGAGAAAAAAGGCGCAAATGCGCAAAGATGATCTAGAAAACACACAAGCAAGCACAAGAAAACTCACACAATACAAACCCTCAATTCACCTACTTAACTGGGTAGAGACCGAAAAGTCAGTCTTTTTATCTCTTTTGTTTTAGATTTATGTGAGAAGTCCAAAATTGCACAAACACTTAGGGGCCTGAATAGGATTTAGGCACTAACCTTAGTGTGTGCGCGAGCAATGTAAAACGAAGACAATGAGGGGATTACTCGCCCCAAGAGAAGATTTTCTTTTTTATTGAAGTAATGTTAGCAGTCCCAATTTTATTGATTATAACCTTTTTTGGATTTTTAATGAGAATGCACGAGCCTATCGGGGAATCAATTCCTTTAAGCACCTAGGTGATCAAAATCAGAGGGAGAGTCGGAAAGCAATGCAAGCGGCAGATCAATGGTGGATGCTAAAGCGTAAATCTTACCTTGCCTCCAGCACTCTACATTCAAGAATGCTCAGCATAATTGAAACCTAATCTATATGCAGATGCAAGCCAATGAAATTGCCCTAAGTTCAGAAATTGCTATTAGCGTGAAGAACCAATGCTAATGACCCAGAATGGAACCGAAGTGTCCGGTCTTGGAGTTTCCTCGGTGCCCACCAAGGTGGGTCCTTCACGCGCTGTATGGAGAACTCTCGCGGTGCGGTGGTTCCGAGACTAAGTGAGAAGCAGTTTAGATTTGACTAAGTCAAAACGAGACTATAGGTACATGCAATGGTGATTAATGTGTTTGGACCTAATACTATCGTCAAGCAGTTCCTAAAGCTAAGTGCTCAATCACACAAAATAAGGAAAAGAAAACCAAGAAAACAAAGGGAAAAAATGCGATGAAAACCGTAAAAACCACGGTGAGCCCCCAAGTGAACAAACACTTGGAAATTGGGCTCGAATGTCCAAAGTTCAAGTACATGTATTATTACAAATATAGAGTCTCTCTCTCACTTAAATTACAAAAATAAATACTACACAAAAATACTCAAAAGTATGACTGTATTCTCAAGTCCTCCTTGTCTCCTTTGATGCTAGGTCAGAAGTATCCTACCGCCTTCACGTGGGTGCATATGCGCCTAGGGTGGAGCGCCTCTCTCGATCCGTGGTTCCTCATACAAAGTCCAACAAGGGGGAGTGATTAGACAAGTCAAACAATGATATCAAATAAATGATCAAATAAAGAAGGCAAAGATATAAACAAGTATCACAATTAAGCAAAAACCCGAACTAAGCGCTATTGCTCCCCGGCAGTGATCTTAAGTTCCATACAAGGCGGGAACTCAGTTACTGAATCGACCACACGAAATTCGGATTAAGACAACAATTAACCCACAACAAGTAAATCAAGCAATGAAAGGAAATGTGCAAAGTTAAAATTTATTATAACTCTACAACAAGATGTGTATAGGTGCAAGTATGTGTAGAGGTCGAACACAGGGAGCAGACAAGTAGAACGGGGCAAAATGCTCAAAATGTGTGAATGCGATCAAATGTCTATATATGCTATGTTTTTGTGGGTTTTTAATTTTATATTTTTTTATTTAATTTTTGGTTTTATATTTTTCTATTTCGATTTTTAATTTTCTGATTTTATATTTTCTTTTTATATTTTGTATTTCTTTCTATTTTCTTTTTTTAGAAATAGGTATAAAGTTATATAGACTATATAATATAAGATAGATAAGAGAGAAATAAAAATAGGAAAAATGCTCAAAATACAGGAAATAAAGTATTTTTATGTCTATTATATTTTTCAAATGTTTTTGTTATTTTTCTATATTTTTCCTAGTTTTTTGGTATTTTTAAAGGTAAAAATACTAGAAAACAGTGAACAAGTTGCTGTCTAAAACTAAATTGAGGATGAAAAATACTAATCAGAGTTCAAAAATCCTCAAACTAATTTTTATTGAAAGATAATAAATCAGAGAAAATTCAGGAACCAAAATTATATTTTTAGGAATTTTATGGAATTTTTAGGATTTTTATAAAGATTTTTGGGGTTTTATAATTTTTATGAGTTTTCTTTTGTAATTTTTTAGTGATTTTTGGACTGAAGTTAAAACACACTAAGAAAAATATATTTTTTGGGAATTTTCTAAAGTGTTTTTAAAATTTTAATGTATTTTCTAATGCAAATAGTGTTGAGAATGCATGTTTTTGAATTTTTATAAATAATAAAATGAATTAATATGGAAAATGAAAATATGCCGTGGACCTACGATGCAACAAGAACCTATGGTAATTTTTTGGTAATTTTTGGTGTTTTATAGATGCTTGACATAAATAGGGAAAGCATACAAAAATGCAAAGGCTGACAAGGGTATAAATGTAAACAAGCAAACATCCAGGGGTCAACGTGCAATTTTTACACAAAGTAAATAACTAATTAACAAAATTTTAGGACCAATATTAAATAGCCAAACACGGAAGGGGTCCTATGCAAAAACGCCAAGATCACGCGCACTGACCGTGTAGGGACCTTCTTGCAAATACTGTAAGTACGGGGGCCTTAGTCTAAATACTACAAAATATATAAAGCTGTAGATGAATGTTTCTAAATTATATATTAAATACAAAAAGGAGGGGGTGTTAGATGCAAAATACCTATGCTTGGGATCCGACGGCTGAAATTAGACACTTATGCCACGCGTCCGCACGTGGTCCCACGATGCCTCTTCGCGCGAACGGTCGAGATTAAATCCCTCGATGGGATCTGACGGTCAAGGCTCCTGAAGATTTGACGGCCGCTGCTGCGCTCCAAGATCAGGCCCAATCCGACGGTTGAAAGATGATGACAAAGAATGGGGAAGAACTCGCTGTGTGGCAAGCTTTCCCGACCTTCTTCTCCTTTCTCCGGCACGCTTTCGAGCCCAAAATGGCCTGGGATGCTCCTGTGGTCCTCCTATAACTGCTGGAGGCGGAAAAATTGGCTGCTGTCCACCGGAGTTGCCCCGTGACGTCGAGGTCGAGGAAGAGCTCCAGGTGGCTCCGGCGCATCCCAAAATCGCCCCCAGGGGTCTCCTAGTCGCGTGGACCTGCAAAAATTTGTTAAGGGGGTCTCGGGCAAATTGCCGTGACCCGTGGCTGGGTGAAATGGCGTGGAGTGGCGAGAGATGAGCTCGTCGGAGCAAGCTCCGGTGAGGTGGTTGCAACGGTTATTGATCGGCAGAAACACGAATGAACGATGTGCAATGGAATCCTAGAGCTACGACAAAGTGAAAACACAAATAAAATTAGGAAAAGAAGGACCTCAAAAGCTGAAGAAGCCTGAGATAGGTACCTCACGGCCGAAGTGGCCGGAGATGGGGTGGACGCTGACTCCTAGCGTTGCCGTACCTTAACATGGAGCTGGGAGCGCTCCCCTATCACCGGAGATCCGCAGCTACAACTCGGATGTCTAAGCTAAGCCGTGGAGTGGTTCAAAGGAGGAAGGAAGGAATGGGTGATGTTTTGAATGAGTGGCTCTGGAGGCTTAAAGATCGAGAGAAATCAGAGGATTTAACGGTCCAATCCCCGATATTAGCATAGTGCGTATAAGAGGGATGCTCGAGGAGAAAAAGTCGTGAAGACCACGTCGTGAGAGGAGGAACGATGTGGCCTCGAAAAATCCGCAAAAGCGAACAAAAACTCAAGTCTGACACAGCCTGGGCGTTGGGCAGAGAGTTGACCAAAGGTCAACTTCTGCCGCCTCTTGGTTGGTCCATATGGACCAACCAGGAAAACGCATGGGGAAAAAGATTGTAAATTAGATTAAAAATATAAAATGATTTTATTATTTTTTGTTTATAAAATAGAAAATGTTTGTTATTTTATAAATTATTTTAGGAAGAATTTTATTTATTTTTTAGAGTTTAATAATTACAAGTTACCATTTATAGCCTTCATAGGTATATATATATATTAATATTTTATTTTTATTTTGAGAATTTAATTTATTTATCTTTGTTTATGATTTTATAATTTATAAAATATTTTTATATACTTAAAGATAATTTTATTGTATTTTTATTATGTATTTTGCACACTTAATAAAATAGAAGTGTAATTATATAGTTATGTGTACATGTATTATACCTATGTGTTATATTCAAGTATTTTATTTTTCTATTTTCTTTAGATTTTTATTCCTGTTTTAATGTACATATATATTATAAATAATATTTACAAAATTATAAAAATATAAAATTATAACAATAAATAAAATGAATATTTTAATCTGTACATGTATACAAGTGGGGTCCAAAACTCAACTTTCAAACCGTAGCCCTGCCAAATGCGAAACCACCTTCATTAAATAGCTTATTTAAAGTTATATACAATTAAATGTGATTTTGACGCGTTTCGAGTTTTTATTTGAGAGATATAGGTATGAGAAGTTGGGATTCTGGAATCTTATTCAGATCATAACTTCTATCTGTACATTATTTTTGAGTGAAATCAATTTCGTATTTTTCTATATGAAATTATTTACAACTTTTATGTTCAATGTTTCTTTATTTGAAGAATAAAAAGTGGAACCAAAAATAGGTCCCAAAATGAATAAAGAACGAATAGAATCAAAAGTATTTTTATTAGTTTTTGTCCCTTATCTCCCCCTACTTTATTCCTTGTCGACCTAGTCATCGACATGCCTAGGTCTCGGGGTTTCTGGTCATAAAATATTTACAATATTTGTTCTTACTCTTTTCTTTTCTTTATTCTATAATTTTGGCTTTAAAAACCGCATTTTATACAATATTTACACACTAATGCATGAATGCTAAAATGCCTAAATTAAGCCTATTTACATGCATTTACAAGGGTTTTAAGGCCAAAATTATAGAATAGAGATGGTGAAATGTGGATTCATCAGAGGTACATGATAGCTTGGCTCTCCACATCTACGGAGAGTTGGACTATTGACATAGGAATGTATGAATGATGATTTGACTAAACACATATAGGGTGATGAAGGCTTAAAAATATTGATCATCTAATGATAAAAAATGAATTTAGCTCTTCTTAATTTACTTCTTATATATTAGAGGCTTGCCTAATTATATATTTCATGGAAATCTAGTCAAGGAGGATTGTCTCCCACACGATAATGCCTTCTAAGGATAGAAACTGGGAGGCATTCCTATGCTTCCAATTACCTATTATATATTCCACAAAGAAACTAATAAAACAGTATAACATATACAGTAGTAAATATCGAAAAAAGGAAAAAGTCAATCCAATCAAGTTCGAAAATGACACGGGTATTTTGGATAGCTTATAGAGATAATATTCAGAAGTGAGAGATTTTACATACTTATTATTTTGTGATAGTTCATATTTGATTAGTTTAAAATGTAAGCAAAGATGATCCAAAAATGTCTTTCATTCCATGGCATAACTTGTACCTATGCACTTCATCTTTCACTAGAGTTCACTCCAACAATATAGTCATGAATAATGCATAATTGAAATTGTCATTATCAAGATTCTTTTGTACAATTAAGGTCTTGTAGCATGGATATCTTAGTCAAACAATTGTTGATATAAAGAGTTAGATCATAGAGTCTAGTATAAGTTGTAAATATAAAATATTATGTCCAGAACCACAACCAACATCAGCACGTGATTATCTAAAGAGGATCTGCAATTTGAGAAAGATATAACAATCTTTCTCCAAAGACTAACATCTGATTGACATATTGATGAAGGTCCTCTACATCAGAATATTGATTTTGAGGTATCGGATAAGTCAAGTTAAGGTATTGACTAAAATTCAAAACGTTCACCAAATTTCAAAATATGACCAAAGATTGAATGTTAACGAAAATGTTAATGGACATATAAGCCCTTGGTGACCTATTAATGCAATAAAAGATATTGTGTTCTCATGTTTATCTGAAATGAATGTTTGTAAATGTACTTAAATTAATGTCTCCTTGTACGATTATGGTTATGTATCGTGGTCATATTGAATTCCATGTAATTGGGAGGACACGGCTAACATTAACATGTGATATTCAATAATGATCTCCAGTCTGAGAAAGAGATGACAATATTTCTCAAAAGACGGATTTCCAATTGTCTTCTTAATGGTGGTTCTCCACATAATGAAGACATGCCCGCGACTAGGGTTAATGTATCAGAAAAATTCGAGAGGTCGTTGCGACCTAAATCACGAAGCGTGATCAATCAAGAAAGAGAAGAAACCACACAAATGACAAGTAAAGCTCTCAAAGCAATGTTAGCGGTCTCCGCTATTTATTTAATCTTGTAAAGAGACCAAGATCGAACACAAGGAACACAGAAATGTATGAAGTAGTCCTAATCAGAGAATAAAAAGCATATTTTTGTGGTTTTCGATTTTGTAATTTTTTATATTTTCAAAATAAGAAAACAAGACAAAATAAAGAACAAGCAAGCTTCAACAATTTTTATTAAGAGTAAAAAAGGCTCAAAATAAGAAATAAAAATATTTTTATTTTTTAAAGATTCAGATTTTTAGTGATTTTGTCGGATTTTTCTATTTTTTTATGATTTTACAAAAATTAAACAAGAGCTAAACAGTGAGGTAGTGCACAGTCAGGACAAAATTACAAGTTAAAAATATTTACAGTGTCCTAATGTCGTAGATAGCAATTTTATGAGAAAGTATATAAAAACATCTATCAACAGAAATAGGAATTATATATATTTTTATTTTTTCTAATATTTTTATTGATTTTTATTATTTTTATAGTTTTATTTTTTAGGGGTTTTATAAGGAGTAAAGCAACGAAAATGGTACTGGAGTTAAAACACACAAATACAAGCACACATGAAATTTTTTGCAATTTTTAAAGCAATTTTTATATTTTTTGATATTTTATAAAATAGATAGAGCACATTTTTAGGGTTTTTGATTTTTAGAAAATATCAAATAAAACTCAATTAATTCACAAAAATCAACATAAATATTACGTGTTAACACGAGCAAACTGCAATTTTTGTGGGATTTTTGGAGTTAATTTAGTAATTATTTGATTAAAAACAAAGCACACAGAGCAGAGAGACCTACTTGCAATTATATGAAAATTTCAGGACCAAATAATAACACATCTAAAAGGCTTAGGGCCAATCCTGCAATTTGTCCAATTAAAAATGCACATGCTGAATAATCACACTCCACAGTGGTATAACTGCAAATATCTAGAAACCTCTATTCAAAACATAACAATATGTACAAGGGTATATCATACAAATACACCAGTTATGCACGTGAGACATCATGTGACTTCAGTCAAACATGACTAAAGTGTAAATAAAGAAAATAGTAGGGGCCCATAAGCAAAAGTTCTAAACTACAACTTTATTTACAGAACTATATAATAAAGCATGAAAGCGTGGGGATCAAAGAGAAATATACCCTGAGGAGGCATGTAACACGTTGGAGAGGCGTCGTGGGCATACGGCTCTGATCCTCTGATGGAGGCAGATCTGGCGGTCTAGATGATGTCGGGGACGTGCGGTCTGATGCATCAGGTGGCGTCAGATCTAACGACCAAAAAAGCTACTGCTGTTGGAGGCTGGGATGTAATCTGGCAAGTGGGGGCCGATTCGACGATAGACGAGGGCTCTAGAAGAACAGCTCCTGGGTAAACATCGGCTGACCAATAGATGCAATCCACTGCTCTAATGTAGCCAAAAACAGGTCCTGCTCAGTCGTGAGGGTGCTCCGCATCTGTAGGAAAACTCCAGTGGAAGGAATGATGGTCGGATAGGCACGATGGTCCAACTCCTCCTGAGTAGTTTGGAGCCAAATAGGGGTCACCTGCATGAACCAAGGCCTGCAACAGGTACATTGCTTGGAGGCGTAGCTCCGGTGAGGGTTTATTGCAAATGGGGAGAAGAGAAGCAGAAGGAAATGGATGACGATCCTGGGCGAAGGTGATAGGTGGGGATCTCAGCCTTAATCTCGACTTAGGGGTCGAGCCTAAGGGTGATCAGGTCACAGTGTAAGATGAAGGGTGATACGACGAGCCGATCTAAATGGATGGGTGTAGATACTGGGGCTTCGACCAGCTAGTCAGAGCAAGTGGAAGTGCGGCGGTGCTAGATGGAATGAAAGGAATCAAAAGCGAAACGTGAGGGGTTGGATAGATACCTGAAGCATCAGATGTACTCCTGAGCTCTAAGCAAAGATGGTCGTTCAGGTGATGGCCTGATAAGCGATCTGAACGACTAAGGTAAAGGTACAGAAGTGGTCGTTGCGACCTCGGTCACTCAGATGCACTCAATCAAGAAAAGTGAACCACTCAATAAAGATAAAATCGATCAAAATACGAAGTAGCGGTCCTGCTATTGGATTAACCTGGTATAGCACCCAGGGTCGAACTCAAGGAGCACGGGTTGGCCTCTCGGCCTACGAAGTAGTCAAAAGAGATAAAATAAAAGGAGAAAATATTTTTGGTGGTTTTTGAGTATTTTATATTTTTTTTGGATTTTTTTAGTTTATTAAGAAAATGAGAAAAGCAACCAAGCACACACTTCAACAAATTATTAAGTGCACTAAAAGTCAATCAAAAATTCTAACAAAAATGTTTTTATGTGTTTTATATTTTTTTAATGTTTTTGATGAATTTTTAAGAATTTTCTTATCTTTATTTAATTTTCTAAAAATCAAACAGTAGCTGAAAACAAAGGTACTGTCCAGCCGAGCTAAAAAGGCCTAGATAAAATATCTAAAAGCCCTAAATTAGCTGGGAGGTAATTTTCCTGTAAAGAGAAGAAATCAAGGAAAATTTAGGCACCTATTTTATTGTTTTTGGATTTTTTGTTTAATTATGAGAATTTTTATAATTTTTTAGGTGTTTTTTAATTTTTAGTGGTTTTCAGTAATGAAAAAAGCCAAAATTGGCTAGAAAATCAAACTAAGCAAGACAAACAGCAGCTACTTTTTTTGTAATTTTTGGACACTATTTAATATTTTTTTTATTTTTAAAGTTAGACAGTAGGAAAATTGAAGGTTTTTGAATTTTTAAAAATATCAAACGAAATCAGAAATGTCCTCAAAAATCCACGAAAATTTTACACCATGGCAGGAGCCATGTGCCCAATTTTCGTTGGATTTGGAAGTTATTTGCTATTTTATTCAAAAATAAAGAGAGGGTACAATGCCCAGGGACCAAAGTGCAAATACCCAAAGTTCTGGGGGGTCTGGTGCAAAATACCCAGCAAAACACGCGCCACGCGCGTGCTTGGGGCACTCAGGGACACAAATATAATAAAAATAAGTCCCAAGGACTTATTGGTAACAGGTACCAAAAGTCCAGGGGCTCATCTGCAAAATACCCAAAATATAACGCACATGCTCAAATAAACCATGCACAGGGGTATAAATGCAAATAGAATAAAACTTTCATTCATTCAAGAACAACCAGAACTACAGGGGTCTCTATTGCAAATAAACCAGATAAACACGTGACGAAACACGTGGCATACAACGCACAGGGGTATAAATGCAAATAAACTAAAGTACGGGGTCCACTATGCAAATAACCCTAAAACTAAACAAGTGAAATAACTAATTACAGGACTAAAGCGAAATAAAATAAGCAAGGGGGCCTAAGGGTAAATTACCCTTTATTAAGCGGAGCGGCTGGATGGCTGCCACGTGGAGGGATCTAAGGTCTGAATCAAGTGGCACGCCAGCGCTGGGGTTCTCGGACTGATCCAACGGTCGGGGCCGAGCCACGTGTAGATCTAACGGCTGGGATCAAACTCCTCAGATCTGACGTCGAAGGGAGCTCCAGGGACGAACGGTCCAGATGGCGCCTGGAGCAGGAGGCTGATCGAACGGCGATGGAGGATGCTGGAAGAACAGGTCCCCGGCGAGACTCGCCGGCCTCGTGCGAGCACTGCTGACCTCCTGGGAGCACTCTGAATGTCGGAGAAGAATCGTGGAGGGCTCCCGCGTCTGCCGGAATGCTCCGATGATCGAGCCGAGCTCCGAGGAGCTCGGGCGAGGTCGGCGGAGCTGGGCCTCCTGGCCTGAATGACCAAAGCCCTCAGATGGGCTTGGTAGCACCTGCAAAAAAGCTCAGGAGACTCGCGGGTCGAAGGCAAATTGCCTCGTCCCGGTTAGGCGAAGCGACGGTGAACGGTGGGTCGGAATGGCGAGCTCCGGCGTAGGTGGTGGATGGAGGAGCCCGGTTCCCAGCTCCTGTGCGAGCTGAGTTGAACGGAGGGGTGCAGAAGGTGCGTCGGAAGGAGGCGAATGCGATGGTCGACTCCGATGATCGAAAGGGATCGTGGAGTAGTCGGAATCGAAGATATACGGCGGCGGCGCGATTTGGGCGTAAATGGAAATCAACGAAAAAGATAGGCTATCAGAGCTACCTAGGTGGTCGGAGAGACTGGGGAGGAGCTGGGGAAGCTCCTGGTCGTCGCCTCAAGGATCGTCTCCCTCCGAGGCTCGGAGCTCACGCTGGTGGCGGAGCTGCGGCGGCTGTGCTCGCCGGATCGATGGGTCCTCCTCCTCTCCTCGCTGCGACAGGTCGAGGCGCAAGCTGTCACTCTCGCGGTCTCTCTGGAGCTCACAGGTGAAGGAGGCGAATGGCCAAAGATAGAGCAATCGAGTGGCGGAGCTGCAGCTATATACGGCTAGGGGTCCGAGAAAGATGGGTCCGGGCAAGCTCTGGAGCGCGCGGATCCCGAGGATGCGGCTCCGGCGAGGATGTCGGATGAGAGGTGAAGGATTCGGACCCGGGGTTTGGTGAAATGGGTGTCAGATCAAGCGGGTAGAAAGGGGAGAAGTCGGGTCCTTCGCCCAGATCCGAGAAGGTGGTCCTGGGGGGGGGGAGGGGGTAGTTGACCGGGCGGTCAACATCCCCAGGAGGCAACAGGAATCGACCACGTGGCTGTATCTTGAAGGTGGAAATTAAGGTAGTAAATGGCCGATTTTGCAAAAAGTTAAAACATGAAATATTTTTATTTTATTTTTTTTTTCTATTTTTTGGTGATTTTTAATAATTTTTTGTAAATAAAAATAAGGTATATACATAGTATGTAATACATAGGTATATGTACACTATTAGGGTTTTTGATTTTTTTGATTTTTAATTATTATTTTTATGCAATTTTATTCCTATTTTATATTTTATTTATTTATAGAATAAAATAAGGAATGAAAAGGTATTTTTATTTTATTTTTATTATTTATGTACATAGGTAAAATAAATATATATGTTCATTCATATACATGGTATATGCACAATATATTTTTGTATTTTTAATTTTGTTATTTTTATTTGATTTTTGTTTTGATTGTTTTTATTTTATTTATTTACATTATTTAACATAGAATATTTACAAAAATTTTGGAAATTAATTTTATTTATTTATAGGGTTAAATAAATACATGGAAGTTGTTTATGTACATGATGAAAGGGGTGTTTTAGTTCTTTTTTATTTTAAACTTTTTCTTTTGTTTTTATGTTTTATAAATATATACAAGTATTTACAAGCATATTTTTGGTGAGGAAAATATCTTTATTTTATTTACATAAATACTTACACATGAGCCCCTATCTCCCTCTACTTTGGCTTTTATGCGGTCAGGCCCATGCTGAGCCCTCCCTTGGGTTAGGTTGCTCAATATTTATTCTAAATATTTCCCTCTTTTTCTTTTTAATCTTTATTCTTTTATTTTTGCACAAAAACATGCTAATTATAGGTTTTTAAACAATGCATGCTTTTGGTAATTATTCCTATTTACACATATCTACATGTATTTGCAAAGATTTTTGTAGCTAAAATATAAGAATAAAGAGTGATGAATGAGTATTCATCACCCCCCTATACTTAACTTTTGCTAGTCCCTTAGCAAACACTTATTTGAAAAAGAAGTGAAAAAGAAAGAAAGAAAAAAAAGAAAAAGAGGGGAATGTACATGGATCAATGTTGAATATTAAACTTTCCTTCATTAAATTGAATTATGGAGCTCGATCAGATCTTTGGATTATTAATGTGTCGGAACCTTATTTAGACTTAAGCTTAAAACTCAACAGCCTCTAAGTTCCACCAATCTATGGGCAAGACTCCTCAATAAACCAGATCAGAACAAGTCTTCATACACAAACTCTAATGACCATGAATCTTTCCATGCAATGTAAGTGCTATGTAGCTCCCCACCTCAGAAGTAACAAAGAAACAACCTCCCTCAACCTGGTAACTCTAATGCCTCGGTCTAGCAACTCTTTCCTCGAGAAGCGGGGTATTCCCTTCTAAGTTCAAGTGCAACCGGCTCAAGAAGAGGGGGAAGAAGTATAGACTTTTGGAAGCTCAGCCAGTGTAGCTAAGTCTCCAGCTGCAAGCTTCATGAGATGTAACATGATACCATAAGCTTTTGCTTTATTTAACTATATACACTCCGGTGGGGTTATTAAATTTTCAATCCGACCCACCACTTTTTTGGAGTTCTTTTTGCATTTTGCATTTTTTTTCAAGTGCTTCTATACAACATATCTACATGGTGCAGCATATAAGAAATTTTCCTCTTGAGCCAGTAGACTATCCCTCTTTTGAAGCTTTATTGCAACCCACGGCTTCTGTCTTTAGCCTTCATCACCACTAGACCAAGTTGAGACGCACTTCCTTCACTAGAAGAAGAAGAGAGGTTCTGCCTAGAAGTACTACCCTCATATGCTACCCCAAGCCAAAGGAAACTGCCTCCTCACCACCTCATCCGTGGAGAGCCATGTGTAAAGTGCTGGTGCAAGTCAAGCCATTGTCTCTAAGAGTCATGCGTGTGTTGTTAAGTGCTCTACTTAGGCTCATCAAGATGACATATGCTCATAGCCTAGTGGACTCAAAGAATTAAGTCCTTATGGACCTGAAAAGCCTTAACCCTAAGCCCTATAAGGTTCCTCTTAGAGTTAAGTGGATTAAGATCTTATTCAAGCTCCATTTCTCAATTTAATTCCAGGCTTAGTTTAAATGTCAACTCTCATCCAGGAAAAACTATATACATATATGTACAAAGATGCTATTTACAAATATTTACAATCGTGCAAAATTTTTGAAAAATGTTTTGAAATCATGGATGAATGATGCATGAGGTGCAAGTTTTACAAAAAGATATTTACAAACATTTACACAAGATTTTTGCAAACTTTTGATTTTCAAAAGATTTTGGAAAAATTTTGTACTATATACATAATTTTGATAGAAAAATATTTACACAAGCTTTACACAAAAGATTTTTGAAATCATTTTTACAAAAATACTTTGTACACTAGCTATGTATGTGCAAATAAAAGAAGTTTATGTACATGGGAAATTTTTAATTTTTGTGATTTTTAGCCATTTTATTTATTAACACACTCACACAAAGTACGAGTTATGACTAAAGTATATATGAAATATATACACCCCCCCTATACTTAGCTCGAACGATGTCCTCAGAGTGATCAAGAGCGATGAAGAAGACATAACTCGTGCTTAGTAAAAGGGAAGTGAAAAGGAATGGCTAAGTACAGAAACAAATAAATGAATAGAATGAGAGGAACTCGGTGGTTTCCCCCTATACATAGGATTAACTAATCCTAAGTATAGCAATCTGTACATGAAGGGAAATCCGAGTGAAGAAGATACAGAGTCTGCCCCCCCTATACTTAGGGTAAAATATCCCTAAGTATAGGCAGCAAAACAGGAGCAGAAAGAATGAAAAGAATACCCGCAGATCCTACATCCCCCCTATACTTAGGGTGAAGTACACCCCAAGTATAGCATAATCATAAGATGAGAAAAGGGATGTGGGACTAAAGAATAGAATGATATGGACATCTGGATCTATACAAGGCGGAGGAACAGTGAAACTCAGGCGTGAGATGCATAAGATGTGAATCAAGAGACCACATCTCACGCAAAATGAATAGGGGCAACAACAACGTCCCGCGGCTCATGATCTAGAAATGGCTTGAGCCGTTGGCCGTTCACTCGAAAGGTACTCTCAGAAGACAACTCGGATATATCAATGCTACAATTGTCGTGTACCTTTCTGACCAAGTAGGGTCCCTTCCATTTGCTCTGCAGCTTCCCTGGAAACAAACGAAGCCTCGCATCAAACAGCCATACTCTCTGTCCAATCTCAAAATGCTTGTGGCTGATATGAGAATCATGCCACTCCTTCACTCTCTCCTTATACTGTAGGTTGTTTGAGAAAGCTGTATCTCTAAGCTCCTCCAAGGCAGCTAACTCTGCCCTCCTCTGGTCTCCTACACCATCTGGATCCATAAGAATATCTGTAACTTCCCAAAGTGACTTGTGCCTCAGCTCAACAGGTAAATGAAACGGCTTGCCATATACGAGGTGAAAGGGAGATGTGCCCAATGGTGTCTTGAAAGATGTCCTATATGCCCACAAGACCGAGTCCAAAAGCTGTGACCAATCCTTTCGGTCAAGGCGGACGACTTTCTGCAAAATAGTCTTGATCTCCCTGTTCGAGACCTCGGCTAGACCATTCGTCTGTGGATGGTAAGGTGTAGCAACACGATGGTCTATACTGAACTCGCTGGCAAGGGCCTTCACCTGGTCATTGATGAAATGAGACCCCCATCAGAAATCAGAACTCGTGGAACTCTGAACCGCGTGATGATGTGCTTCCTCAAAAATCTGCAAACTGTCCTCGCATCAGCGGCTCGGGCGGGGATGGCCTCAACCCAACGACTAACATAATCAACGGCCAACAGAATGTACTCAAATACCTGACTCTTAGGGAATGGACCCATGAAATCGATGCCCCATGCGTCAAAAACCTCACAGAAGTGAATGGGCTGCATCGGCATCATATCACGTCCACAAGTGCCCATCCTCTGACAGTCAGTACACCTCTTCACGAACTCATCAGAGTCCTTGAAGAGGGTAGGCCACCACAAGCCGGATTAGAGCACTTTCTGTGCCGTTCTCCTCCCAGAATGATGTCCTCCTGTCTCAAGCTTGTGGCAGTAAGTGAGGACACTATGGTGTTCCTCCTGAGGAATACATCGACGCCAGACGCTATCCCCTCCTTCGTGGTAAAGGATGGGATCCTCCCAGTGGTAGGAATTGGCCTTCGCAAGGAAGGTCTCAAGCCTCTGCCTGGGCCAATCTTATGGGACTTTCCCAGCAACGAGAAAGTTCACAATATCGGCGTACCACGGGAGTGAGGCGATAGCAAGGATCGCCTCATCTGGGAAGGTATCTCGAATGGGATCAATCTTCTCAGACTCCTCAGGCTGCTCTAAACGGGAGAGGTGATCCGCCACCACATTCTTGACTCCAGGCTTGTCCTTGATCTCAATGTCAAACTCCTGGAGTAGAAGGATCCATCTAGTCAATCTGGCCTTGGCATCCTTCTTTGCCATGAGGTACCTGATGGCGGTGTGATCTGTGTACAAAGTCACTCTAGATCCAATGATATAAGACCGAAACTTATCTAGGGCGAACACTACGGCTAGCATCTCCTTCTTTGTGACCGTGTAATTCCGCTGGGCGGAATCCAATGTGCGGCTAGCGTAGTGGATAGCAAATGGAACTCCATCCCTCCTCTGTCCCAGCACTGCCCCCACGGCAAAATCGGAGGCGTCCGTCATGATCTCGAAGGGGAGAGACCAATCAGGCGGCTGGAGAACAGGAGCCTCAATCACGCACAGCTGGAGAGTCGAGAAGGACGAAAGACACTTGTCATCGACAAGGAACTCGGTGTCTTTCGTTAAGAGGTCAGTCAACGGTCGGGCAATCCTGCTGAAATCCTGAATAAATCTCCTATAAAATCCAATGTGCCCCAGGAATGACCGTAGATGCCTCGAATTGGACGGCGGTGCGAGTTTTCTAATGACATCAACCTTGGCCGGATCAACCTCCATGCCTTTGTTGGAGATGATGTGGCCAAGCACCGTCCCTTGAGTCACCATGAAGTGACTCTTCTCCCAAGATAGAACCAAATGGTACTCAATGCATCGCTGGAGTACTCAGTCTAGGCAGTCAAGACAGGAGTCGAATCCGTCGCCGTAGACCGAGAAATCGTCCATGAAGACCTCCAAACACTCCCCTACCATGTCCGAGAAGATCGACAGCATGCACCTCTGAAAAGTCGCAGGGGCATTGCATAGCCCAAATGGCATGCGTCGAAAGGCATATGTACCAAAGGGATAGGTAAAGGTGGTCTTCTCCTGATCCTCAATAGCGATGGCCACCTGGTTGTAGCCCGAGTATCCATCCAGGAAGCAATAATGGCTCTTTCCTGCCAGTCTCTCAATGATCTGGTCAATAAATGACAGGGGAAATGGTCCTTCTTGGTGGCCTGGTTGAGTCTCCTGTAGTCAACACAGACCCTCCAAGAGGTGGGTACTCGTGTAGCAATCTCCTCTCCCGACTCACTGATCACAGTCGTGATGCCCGTCTTCTTGGGCACCACATGCAAGGGGCTGACCCACTTGGAGTCGGAAATGGGATAAATAAAATCTGCACTCCACCATTTTGATATTTCCTTCATCACAACCTCTCTCAGGTTGGGGTTCAGCCACCGCTGGAACTCACGCGACGGCTTCGCCCCCTCCTCGAGATAGATATGGTGGGAGCACACTGATGGACTAATCCCATGGAGATCTGCCACGCTCCATCCGATTGCCTTGCGGTTCTTTTCAAGAACCCCCATCAAATGGGATTCCTGCTCTCTAGTCAGATTGGCAGAGATGATGACTGGGTACATCTCAGGCTCGCCTGCAAGGAACCGATACTTCAGCGAAGTAGGGAGCGGCTTCAGCTCTGGACAGCTGGGCGCTGGCAATTTTGGCTTTAGAAGAAAATGTGTCAATGCTGCTAAGTCTGCCAAATCTGCCTGGGAGAAAGAAAATGAACTCTCGCAAACTGGATCTGGAGAAGGCTGTTCAACTGTGCTGTCTCTGATCTGCTCTGCATCTACCTCCTCCTCATCTGTAGGCTCAGGTGGACTCAGGTCTGGCATCTGATCAACGCAATCTGCCCAATCAGACTCTGAATCCGAGGGATCTGCATCAAACAAGGTGGCATCAGTACCACCATCACACAAGGTGGCCTCAGTACCACCATCACTAGAAACCGTGTCGCGGTCGAGAACCGGCTCTGTTGCCTCTATAGTATCCTGGACCAGGGCTGTGCTCTCCAAGCTCTCCTCTGCTGTCATTTCTGCATCAGTGGTGTCTGGAAATGAGAGGATGGCCTGTGCGGAAGGGTCTGCCCATGCTGCCTCATCGTCTGTGATCACAAAGTCACAGTCCTGGTGGAAGTCTAGCTCTGCGTCTGTCAGCTGCTCTGAATCTGTGCTATCCTCTGAGCGTGCTCTCTCTGGCTCTGTAGTCCTCGACCGTCTCTATTTGTATACTCTCGCCCTCGACGTGAAAGTATACCTTCCCGCTATCATGATCAGTCACCGCCTTGGTTGTGGCTAAGAACGGACGATCGAGGATGATGGGGGTATCGGCCACTGACTCAGGGATCTCCATGTCCAACACTACGAAGTCCACGGGGAATTTCAGGCCCTGAATCATGACGATAACGTCTCGCAACAACCCCTTCGGCCTCTTGACAGATCGATCAGCAAACTGAAGGACTGTCCTGCTCTGTCTAAGAGTGTCCAACTCGAAGCGGTCGAGAAGGGCTGCCGGAAGGAGGTTGATCGACGATCCGCTATCCAATAGAGTCCGGTCGAACCTCTGCTCGCTAATCTGACATCTGACATATGGTGCCCCTAAATCTGGCCTCTTGGCCGGCAGACGGTTCTGGATCGCAAAACACGTGGCTTTCGTCAGCACGTGGATCTCTGAAGTGTGGTTCCTCCTCCTCCTCCTGACTGTAGTCCTGTCTCTCAAAGATCGCTGAAGAAGGGGGATGTGCTGCAAAGCCTCCTGGAGGGTCAGCTGGATGTGAAATCTGTCGATCATACTCTGGCTAAATTCCTCCTGCTCTCTCTTTTTTGGGTCTTTTTCTTTTTTCTTCCCCTTCCCCCATCTGAAGGGCTCTAGGGAAGGGGATCACAGGGTCCTTCTCAGATGAAGGACTAGGAAAAGGCCTAGATGGCTCGACGGCCGGATCCGCACATACATCACTCACCACAGTGGGACCAGAAGAAGCTAAACCTTTTCCTTTATTCAAAATTGAGTTCTGAGATACATCAACACGAGGAAAGACAACATCTCTATCAAAATGAACACTGGTGGCCTCAGTACCACCTCTGGCTGGCTCTGTAACTGGACGTCTCGCGGCCTCAGTACCGCGGGCTGGCTCGGCTCCTCTGGTGGCATCAGCACCACCTCCTCGAACTGGTGAAGCGGCGGCCTCAGTACCGCCGGTGGAATCAGCATCCTTGGTGGCATCAGTACCACCGTCATCATCATGTGCGGCCTCAGTACCGCTCTCCTCCTCCTCATCTGGCACCCTGGGTGGATCCTCAAGTCGTCGCTCAGATGAGGCGCCGCCTGCTGGTGCTCTACTGCTCCTAAGTGTAACAAAATCAACATCAAACAGATCTGAAGACATATCATCAAATGGATCACTAGGAGTGGTATGCTCAGTGTCAACTACCTGCTCAGATTTCCTCTTCAAGCTGTTCGGATTTGGCTCTATCTGTGCAGGGATGGCGGCCTTCCCTCTCACAAGGTCCCGCATCTCCTGGCGGAACTCGTCCATCTCCCGTCTGAAGGTAGCCTGCTGGTCCGTAAGGAGGCGGGCTATGTCATCCAAAGCGGGGCCCTCATGGGAGCCCGACAGGTAGCCTCTCTGATGCTGAGGCTGCTGAAACTGGTGCTGATGGTAAGAGGGGTAGGAGGAAGGATGCTTCTGCTGGTGTGCCTGGTGAGCCTGCTGCTCACGTCTCCAAGACTGTCCCTACTGCTGATAGGGACGAGGAACGAAGGATGACTGCTGCTGTAGCTGGTGGGCTGGGGGCTGCTGCTGCTGGTGATCTCTCTGCTGGCTATACTGCCCTCCCTGACCGGATGGCTGCTGCTGGGGCTGGGTACCTCCACTCCCCCACCTGAATCCGGGATGGTCTCGTCGGATCCTAGGCTGGGGGCGGTCATACGAAATCCCATTGACATCCATCAACGGCTCTGCATCATAGGGGGCTGGCGGGAGTACTGCCAGAGGCAGATCAGGTTGGTATACCACCATCTGCATGTCTGGAGATGGTGGTGACTGGTAAGAGGGCTGCTGCGGCTGGTACGGCTCCGCCTGTACAAGGTGAACCTGTCTAGGCTGCTGAAAGGAGCTGGAGCGCTGGGACGAGCTGCTGCTGCCGCCGGTATCGCCTCGCGATTGAAGACGGGGCTGTGAAGCCGTCTGTGCCTCCTGGAGACACATGAGCTGGGTCTTCATGTCGCTCAGAGTCTGTGCCATCTGTTCCATCTGCGTGATACCCTGGCACTGCTTCTTCTCGATCATCTCCATCCGGTCCAACTTCTCGCTGATAATACCCATATCCGCAGCGGACGACTCTGCCCGTGCTGCTGCAACTGCGGATGAACTGGATGGACCGGCGTCGACCCGTGCTATCCTCTGATACTGCACGGATCCTGGCTGCTGCTGGGGTCTCCTCTGTGTGTACAACCGGGTATGGGACATCACCATATAATTCTCGGCCATCTCCTCGAAAATGGCCCAGACCTGGTCGTGATCCTTGGCGAAATAGGACCCGCCACAAGAAGCATTCACCAGGCCCTGGAGCTCTGGTGTCAACCCGCTGAAGAAGCTCTGAACTAGGTTCGGCTTGGAAATGTCGTGGTGCGGGCATCTGTCTGTGAGCTCTCGGAACCTCTCCCATGCCTCATGAAATTGCTCGTTGGGGAGCATGGAGAAGTTGCTGATCTGGGCCCTCGCTGCATTGGTCCGCCCGAGTGGATAGTACTTGTTCAAGTACTCGGTGCGGATCTGCTCCCAGGTGTAAACAAACTTCCCCAAATGCTTCAGCCAGGTGGCTGCTCTGTCTGCTAGGGAGAAGGGGAAGGCGATCATCCGAATCGTATCCTGGTCCACATGGCGGTCGTGGATAGTACTGCAGATCATCAAGAACTCCTGGAGGTGAAGATGGGGCTCCTCGGTGGCAAGTCCGTGAAAACGGGGAAGCATCTGCAGGGTGTTCGGGGGGAACTTGAAGTCCCCCACGATAGCAGGCACCGCTACCCAATGATGCATCAGTCTTGATCCGGGGTTGTGCAACTCCCGCATCGGTCTCGGTGGTCCTCCTGCCGTAGCGGCTGCCGCTGCGGCGGCGGCTGCTGCTGCTGCTGCGGCTCGTGCCTCTGCATCTGGTCCGTCCTCAGGCTCGCTCTGATCTCTCTCTGCTCTGAGTCGCTCCAACTCTCTCCTCATCTCAATCATGGAAAGCTCCCTGATCTCTCAACTGCTGCTGAACGGTCTCTAAAGAGGCGATCAGGGTGGAGTTGATCGCTCCCTGGTCCAGGACAAAATGCTGATCTCCTCGTGGACCTCCAGGGTGATCCTCAGAACTGCCGGCCATAACGTTTGCAAAATCAAATGAGCCCAACTTAGGTGCTTTCAAATCTTTTAATCTCTCCTCGGGCTCATATCTCTCAGGTCTGAAAGAAAGGGGGTTGAGGGGGAACAGGGCGGAGTCGTACTCGGGCTCGGAGAGCTGGTCTTGGCTCTCGCGGGCCAACCTAGATGATCGGGTAGACGTGCCTGAAAGCGATGCAGCCAGAGGCTGCCTAAGAGAGCGTCTACCCATCATCTTGATCTGGCGAGTAGTGCGGATGAGATCTGGAGAAACTATGATCAGAATGCAAACCCCCGGTTCACCAACGCAACGCGAGCTGAAGACCGTAAAAGCTCGGTCAATTTATCTTGTCAATTTTATTAGGTGAACACACAAAATATCAGAGCGCTTACGTGACCTGTTAGGATACCCGATGCTACCCCAACCTACTGGCCCGCACGGAAGAGTCGGTAGTCAGCTAGAAATAGCACCGGAGGGCTCTACCTAGGGTGCGGGTCACTCTCTCGCGCATCCAAACCATACAATGAGGGGGTTGCTCTCCCCAAGAAAAATTTTTTAGGGTGAGCGTCTTTTAGGGTCAATAGTTTTATCCAGTCCCAATTTTATGATTTTTCTTTTTAATATTTTTCAAATAGCAAACAAATGCCTAACGAATTTTTCGGTTCTCCTGGTTATTAAGTCCAAAACAGGGGGGAGAAGACGAAAAAGCCGATGCACGATAAATCAATGATGCATGCAAAGTAAGGAAGGCGTACCTGACTCCAGCACTCTACATGCAATATGATCCGCGCATAAATGTAAAGACAGGAAATAAACTACCTAAATGATGCAGGCGGAAAACCGAAGCCCTAAACAACAGTGCTACTCGAAAGAACGGCTAGCCGACCACCAGCCTCCAATCCAAAAGGTCCGGTCTAGACCCACCCCTCCTCTTCTCGACAGGTCGAGTTCAGGAGTAGCGCTTGACGGGGTGGGCTCGCGGTGCGTAGGCTCGGAGGTGATGGAATGGCTATTTTATTATTATTTTATTATAGGTCCAATTACCGTACTATAGGAACATGCAATTATATTAGGGTGTTTGGATCCTATGAGTTACGTCATAATCAAGCAGAAAATCCTACGGCTAGGGGCTCGATCAAAAACCGCATAAACACCGGAAAAGGCAGTACAAAGAAAGGAAAACAAAACCGCGTAAAAAGCCGCGAAAAACTCCTAAGGGTCCCCCGAGCACACCGGTGCTCGACGAAACAGACCCGCTAGGTCAAACAAAGTCCACGTCCAGTCTCTGAGTGTCCCTGTATTATTACAACAATAATAATCAAATAAAACCTAATCTAACCTCACCCACTCAACTCTCTCTCCCTCTCTCCTACGGCTCCGTGCAGAAGGGAGCTGCCTCCGAGTCTCGCGGTTGCGTCAGCTTCTCGAAATCGGCCGCCTCGGTCCTCGGGCCCTCGCAAGAAAGAACAGAGTGGTCAGACCAAATTATTATAAGAAAGTATCGGAAAAATATATCTACAGAAATCTATACAAAAAGCCGCAAAAAGAAAAAGCCGCGGAAAAACTCGAAAAGTGACTACTAAGCCGTGCTCCCCGGCAAGGGCGCCATTCTGATAAGCGATCTGAACGACTAAGGTAAAGGTACAGAAGTGGTCGTTGCGACCTCGGTCACTCAGATGCACTCAATCAAGAAAAATGAACCACTCAATAAAGATAAAATCGATCAAAATACGAAGTAGCGGTCCTGCTATTGGATTAACCTGGTATAGCACCCAGGGTCGAACTCAAGGAGCACGGATTGGCCTCTCGGCCTACGAAGTAGTCAAAAGAGATAAAATAAAAGGAGAAAATATTTTTGGTGGTTTTTGAATATTTTATATTTTTTTTGGATTTTTTTAGTTTATTAAGAAAATGAGAAAAGCAACCAAGCACACACTTCAACAAATTATTAAGTGCACTAAAAGTCAATCAAAAATTCTTACAAAAATGTTTTTATGTGTTTTATATTTTTTAATGTTTTTGGTGAATTTTTGAGAATTTTCTGATCTTTATTTAATTTTCTAAAAATCAAACAGTAGCTGAAAACAAAGGTATTGTCCAGCCGAGCTAAAAAGGCCTAGATAAAATATCTAAAAGCCCTAAATTAGCTGGGAGGTAATTTTCTTGTAAAGAGAAGAAATCAAGGAAAATTTAGGCACCTATTTTATTGTTTTTGGATTTTTGGTTTAATTATGAGAATTTTTATAATTGTTTAGGTGTTTTTCAATTTTTAGTGGTTTTCAGAATGAAAAATAGCCAAAATTGGCTAGAAAATCAAACTAAGCAATACAAACAGTAGCTACTGTTTTTGTAATTTTTGGACACTATTTAATATTTTTTTTGTGATTTGTAAAGTTAGACAGTAGGAAAATTGAAGGTTTTTGAATTTTTAAAAATATCAAACAAAATCAGAAATGTCCTCAAAAATCCACGAAAATTTTACACCATGGCAGGAGCCATGTGTCCAATTTTCGTTGGATTTGGAGGTGATTTGCTATTTTATTCAAAAATAAAGAGAGGGTACAGTGCATAGGGACCAAAGTGCAAATACCCAAAGTTCTGGGGGGTCTGGTGCAAATTACCCAGCAAAACACGCGCCACACGCGTGCCTGGGGCACTTAGGGACCCAAATGTAATAAAAATAAGTCCCGAGGACTTATTGGTAACAGGTACCAAAAGTCCAGGGGCTCATCTGCAAAATACCCAAAATATAACGCACATGCTCAAATAAACCACGCACAGGGATATAAATGAAAATAGAATAAAACTTTCATTCATTCAAGAAAAACCAGAACTACAGGGGTCTCTATTGCAAATAAACCAGATAAACACGTGACGAAGCACGTGGCATACAACGCACAGGGGTATAAATGCAAATAAACTAAAGTACGGGGTCCACTATGCAAATAACCCTAAAGCTAAACAACTGAAATAACTAATTACAGGACTAAAGCGAAATAAAATAAGCAAGGGGGCCTAAGGGTAAATTACCCTTTATTAAGCGGAGCGGCTGGATGGCTGCCACGTGGAGGGATCTAAGGTCTGAATCAAGTGGCACGCCAGCGCTGGGGTTCTCGGACTGATCCAACGGTCGGGGCCGAGCCACGTGTAGATCTAACGGCTGGGATCAGACTCCTCAGATCTGACGTCGAAGGGAGCTCCAGGGACGAACGGTCCAGATGGCGCCTGGAGTAGGAGGCTAATCGAACGGCGATGGAGGATGCAGAAAGAACAGGTCCCCGGCGAGAATCGCCGGCCTCGTGCGAGCGCTGCTGACCTCCTGGGAGCACTCTGAATGTCGGAGAAGAATCGTGGAGGGCTCCCGCGTCTGCCGGAATGCTCCGATGATCGAGCCGAGCTCCGAGGAGCTCGGGCGAGGTCGGCGGAGCTGGGCCTCCTGGCCTGAATGACCAAAGCCATCAGATGGGCTTGGTAGCACCTGCAAAATAGCTCAGGAGACTCGCGGGTTGAGGGCGAATTGCCTCGACCCGGTTAGGCGAAGCGACGGTGAACGGTGGGTCGGAATGGCGAGCTCCGGCAAAGGTGGTGGACGGAGGAGCCCGGTTCCCAGCTCCTGTGCGAGCTGGGTTGAACGGAGGGGTGCAGAAGGTGCGTCGGAAGGAGGAGAATGCGATGGTCGACTCCGATGATCGAAAGGGATCGTGGAGTGGTCGGAATCGAAGATATACGGCGGCGACACGATTTGGGCGTAAATGGAAATCGACAAAAAGATAGGCTATCGGAGCTACCTGGGTGGTCGGAGAGCCTGGGGAGGAGCTGGGGAAGCTCCTGGTCGTCGCCTCAAGGATCGTCTCCCTCTGAGGCTCGGAGCTCACGCTGGTGGTGGAGCTGCGGCGGCTGTGCTCGCCGGATCGATGGGTCCTCCTCCTCTCCTCGCTGCGACAGGTCGAGGCGCAAGCTGTCACTCTCGCGGTCTCTCTGGAGCTCACAGGTGAAGGAGGCGAATGGCCAAAGATAGAGCAATCGAGTGGCGGAGCTGCAGCTATATACGACTAGGGGTCCGAGAAAGATGGGTCCGGGCAAGCTCTGGAGCGCGCGGATCCCAAGGATGCGGCTCCGGCAAGGATGTCAGATGTGAGGTGAAGGATTCGGACCCGGGTTTGGTGAAATGGGTGTCAGATCAAGCGGGTAGAAAGGGGAGAAGTCGGGTCCTTCGCCCAGATCCGAGAAGGTGGTCCTGGGGGGGGGGGGGGTAGTTGACCGGGCGGTCAACATCCCCAGGAGCCAACAGGAATCGACCACGTGGCTGTATCTTGAAGGTGGAAATTAAGGTAGTAAATGGCCGATTTTGCAAAAAGTTAAAACATGAAATATTTTTGTTTTATTTTTTTCTAATTTTTTGGTGATTTTTAATAATTTTTTCGAAATAAAAATAAGGTATATACATAGTATGTAATACATAGGTATATGTACACTATTAGGGCTTTTGAATTTTTTGATTTGTAATTATTATTTTTATGCAATTTTATTCCTATTTTATATTTTATTTATTTATAGAATAAAATAAGGAATAAAAAGGTATTTTTATTTTATTTTTATTATTTATGTACATAGGTATAATAAATATATATGTTCATTCATATACATGGTATATGCACAATATATTTTTGTATTTTTAATTTTGTTATTTTTATTTGATTTTTGTTTTGATTGTTTTTATTTTATTTATTTACATTATTTAACATAGAATATTTACAAAAATTTTGGAAATTAATTTTATTTATTTATAGGGTTAAATAAATACATAGAAGTGGTTTATGTACATGATGAAAGGGGTGTTTTAGTTCTTTTTGATTTTTAACTTTTTCTTTTGTTTTTATGTTTTATAAATATATACAAGTATTTACAAGCATATTTTTGGTGAGGAAAATATCTTTATTTTATTTACATAAATACTTACACATGAGCCCCTATCTCCTCTACTTTGGCTTTTATGCGGTCAGGCCCATGCTGAGCCCTCCCTTGGGTTAGGTTGCTCAATATTTATTCTAAATATTTCCCTCTTTTTCTTTTTAATCTTTATTCTTTTATTTTTGCACAAAAACATGCTAATTATAGGTTTTTACACAATGCATGCTTTTGGTAATTATTCCTATTTACACATATCTACATGTATTTGCAAAGGTTTTTGTAGCTAAAATATAAGAATAAAGAGTGATGAATGAGTATTCATCATGTCCTCAACCACATTGCGGTGGACGGGAAGGCTGCTCGTGGCGGATCTTTTGCATGGAAGGGTGTGCTGCGTTGTCACTGCACCAAACCGAGCTCCAAGGGTCTCTCCGAGTAGATGTCACTTCGTTGGAGGTGTCTAGGGGTCTAAGTGGGAGTGAGGAACGAGTTGAAGGATAGTGGAGGCGGAGGAGATGTTATATAGGCTTCCCCAGGGGGTGAGATGATCCGACAAAAGTGTGCAACCCTAGGAAGATCTACGCTTTCCTATGATCCACGAAGGTCGAGGATCCAAGAAGATAATGCATATGAAAAATCAGATCGAGAAGAGGATTGATCCGACTGGGAAAAAGGGGAGAAGAAGCTCTGACGGAAGGAGTCGGGTCAGGTCAAGCCAGGAAGAGGGTGTTGACCCGCAGTCAACATCCGACCCTGGCCAATCATAAAAAAAGAATTTACACATTATTTATAAAATCAATAAAAATAGTCAATTAACTCAAAATAAAAAGTGTATAAAATAAAAAATCTTTATTATTTTTCAAGGATTTTTTTTATGATTTTTAATTATTTTTATGAAAGATAAATTAGTCTATATACAATATCTAGTGTTATATACAAGTATCATATACCTATATATTTTTTAAAATTATTTTTATTTTGTTATTTTTACATAAATATCCCAAATTTTATATTTTATTTATTTTCAACATGTTTTTAGGGGTGCAAAATAATTTTTACTTTATTTTTTTGATCTATCTACATGTATAGAATAAATAGGGAATGTGACCTGTAAACATGTATTTTATTCCTGTAAGAAGGATTTTATTTTTATTTTTATTTTATTTTTGTTTTATTTTTAGGGCTATGTATAAGGATGTGGAAAAAAGTATTTTTATTTTATCAAAAATAATTACATAGGTGATATGAACAATATAGAGTAGGCCTCATCTGTCTCTATTTATTTTATTTGGCGACCAGGTTAAGGCTAGACCTTCAATTGGGGGTTCGGCTCACTCTATATTTAGTCTAAATACCTCCTTTCTTTTTCTTTTCCTTTATTCCTTTATTTTTGCACAAATAGATGCTAATTATACAATATTAACAGATGCATGCATAATGATAACTTATTGTATTTACACATATTTACATGATGATTTTCCAAGATAAATAGATAAAATAAAAGAATAAAAGTGAGAATCAAGGATTCATCACCCCCTATACTTTACCTTTTCTAGTCCCTTAGCAAACACTATTTGAAAAAGAAGTGAAAAAGAGAGAAAAGGAAAAGAAGGAGAACCGAGATTAATTATTAAACTTATCTTCATTGAATTGAAGTATGGAGCTTAGTCATAGCTTTGGATTATTAGTTTGTCGGAACCCTATTTGGACTTAAGCTTAAGACTCAACAACCTCCAAGTTCCAAAAGTCTATGGTCAAGACCCCTCAATAATCCAGATCAGAACAAGTCTACATACACTAACTCTAATGATCATGAATCTTTCCTTGTACGGTGTAAGTAATTAGTAGATCACCACCTCGAAATGATAAGGCAACAACCTCCCTCAGCTAGGTAACTCTAATTCCCTGGTCTAGCAGATCTTCCTTGATGAGCGATGTATTCCCTTCTAAGTTCAAGTTCAACTAGCTTAAGAAGAGGGGAAAGAAGAGAATGGACCGTGTCCAGTGTAGCCACGTACCCCTGGAAGCCCAACTAGTGTAGCTAAGTCTCCCGGTGCAAGCATCATGAGATGAGAAGGTGTAACATAAGCTTTGCTTTATTTGACTATATACACTCCGACAGGTATTTTATTTTATTTATCAAGCTTTCCCATTTTTTTGAGTTTTTCTTTCTTTTGCACATTTTTTTTCGAATGAGCATATGTACAACATATCTACATGGTGCAACATATATACATAAGGACTTTTTCTTCTTGAGCCAGTAGACTATCCCTCTTTCGAAGCATTATTACAACCCACAACTCCTCTCTTTAGACCTCAACATCATCAGACCAAGTTGAGGTGTATCCCTAAAGGCAAATGAGAGGTTCCGCCAAGAAGTACTACCCTCGTATGCTACACCAAGCCAAAGGAAACCGCCTCCTCACCACCTCATCCGTGTGGAGCTGAGTGTAAAGTGTTGGTCCAAGTAAAGCCATTGTCTATGAGAGTCATGTGTGCGTTGTTAAATGCTCTACTTAGGCTCATTAAGATGACATGTGATCATAGCCTAGTGGACTCACAGAATTAAGTCACGAATGGACCTGAAAAGTCGTAACCCCAAATCCTATAAGGTTCCTCTGAGAATTATGTGAATTAAGGTCTTAACCAAGCTATACTTTCCAATTTAATTCCAGATTAGTTTAAATGTCAACTATGATTAAGAAGGATGACACATATATACAAAAAGAAATTTTGTATGCGAAGTTTTGAAAATATGCAAAATTTTTGAAAATATTTGAATGCATGCATGAATGCATAAGTTTTGCAAAATATTTACAAACATTTACACAAGGGGTTTTTTTGCAACTTTATTTTTCGAACATTTTACAAAAACTTTGTACTATGTACATAATTTCGATACGAAAATATTTACAAACACTTTACAAGAAAAACATTTTTACAAACCTTTGTACAAAAATATTTTTTATAAATAGCTATATATGTGCAAGAAAGAATTTCATGTACAAGAAAACTTTTGAATTTTTGTGATTTTTTAGGTTGTGAATTTTAGCCATTTTATTTATTGACCTACTCACACAAAGTGGGAGTTATAGCTAAAGATATATGTATTATATACGTGACCATGTATACTTATCTCAAATGTTGTCCTTAGAGTGATTAAAGAGCGATGAAGAATACATAACTCGTGCTTAGTATAGGGAAGTGAAAAGAAAGGCTACACTACAACGACGAATAAAAGAATAGAATGAATAGAAATCGGTGAACCCCATATACTTAGGATCAATTAATCCTAAGTATAGTAGACCGTACTCAAAGGGAAAACTGAGTGATAGAATGTGCAAGGTCTACCTCCCTTATACTTAGGGTAAAATATCCCTAAGTACAGGTAGCACAACAAAGGTAAAAAGAATCAAAAGAATGATAAAAAATCTGACACCCCCCATACTTAGGGTAAAGTACACCCTAAGTATAGCATAATCATAAGATGCAAATGGGGTGGTAGATAAAAGAATATGTGATATGGACATCTAGATCTATACAAGGGTGGAAGACAATAATAATCAGGCATGAGATGCAAATAATGTGAGTCAAAATATCACATCTCATGCGAAATGAATTGGGGCTACGTCAACACTTAGCGGATCATGATCTAGATATGGCTTGAGGTGCTGATTGATAATGCGAAAGGTGGAATCAGATGACATCTCAGATATATCGATACTACCATTGTCATGCACCTTTCAGGCCAGTTATGGTCCTTTCCACTTACTATGTAATTTCCCTGGAAAAAATCTAAGCCTGGAATCAAACAACCATACTCTCTTATCTGGCTCAAACAGTTTGTGGATGATATGAGAATCATGCCATATCTTTACTCGCTCCTTATACTGTAGGCTGCTTGAAAAGGTGTATCTCTAAGCTCCTCCAGGGTTGTCAATTCTATCTTCCTATGATCACCTATACTCTCTGGATCCAATAATATCTTATTGAAAGCCCAAAGTAACTTATGCTTAATCTCAATAGGTAAATGGCATGGCTTGCCATAAACGAGATGAACGGGAGATGTATCCCAACGATTCTTGAAGGAATTCCGATATCCACAAGACCCAGTCCAAAAGCTGTTACAAATCCTTTCGGTCTAGGTGGACTACTTCTGCAGTATCGTCTTGATCTCCCTATTCGGTACTTCAGCAAGACCATTGTTCTGTGGATGATATGGAGTGCCAACTCAATGGTCTATGCTAAACTTGTTAGCAATGGCTTTTACCTTGTTGTTGATAAATACCCCCTATCAGATATCAATACTCTAGGCACCCCAAACCGTGAAATGTTATTTTCCTCAAAAATCTGCAAACAGTCTTAGCATCTGCGGTTCGGGTGGATATGGCCTCAACCCAACATCTCACATAATCAACATCCAACAGAATGTACTCAAATCCCTGACTCTTAGGGAATGGACCCATGAAATCGATGCCCCATGCATCAAAAACCTCACAGAAGTGAAACCGCATCGGCATCATAACACGCTTTCCATAAGTGCCCATTCTGTGATGTTCTCCTGCCTCAGGCTTGTGGCAGTAATTGAGGACGCTATGGTGGTCCTCATAAGGAATGTACCGATGCTAGACGCTATCTGATGAATCTCTGATTCTCACTCTTTATTCTTTTATTTTAGTTATTTATCTTGTCAAAGCATCATGCAAATAGAAAACAATAAGTTAGCATTCTATACTATATATAGACTAATTTATTTTTCATAAAATTAATTCAAAATCATAGAAAAATTTCTTAATAAACACATTTCATTTTATTCAATTTTTAATTTAAATTCATTTATTATTTTTAATTTATTTATCTTTATTTTTCCCCGCTATTTTATCCTCTAGCCTAATTTGTCCTACTCTGGCCTGCTCCTGATTGGTCCAACATGGATTGTTGGCTTCGGTCAACTGGTCCCCCGAACTCCCTTTTCGCCGAATCAGTTTTTTTCATTGAATTGTCCCAATTTTTGCAACCCGATCCAATCTCCTCTACCCCTGATCATATGTTCCTATTAGAGGGTGCAAATCCCTAATCCACGCCTGACACTGATCTCTAGGTCTGTGCCTTGATTTGCTGGTCACGTCACCCTCTTACTGTACCTGCATGACTACATATACTTGGCTGCCCCTCCCTTTTGCAGCACCTTTGGCTGCGCCACCTCCTCCTATGCACCTGACCTCCTTTCCTTGAGTAACAACAACATGAGAGAGGGTGAGGGACTCTTTCGAGTGTGGAAACCCTAGGTCCATTGAGGTAAACCTCAAGCTCCGTCGCAAGGAGCCGAGCGGCTATAACCCTCAGTAGACTTCGTCTACACTCCCAAGCACACTCCCCCATCGTCAAGTACCTCCTTTACCACCTCTAGTTTATTAAATTCATCATTCTATCACCGAATAAAACTCCTCTTATCATCCTCTGTTCA